>CM069312.1:36970000-37075000 GCA_035609425.1 Epinephelus awoara
TGTATGACTCCCATGAGCTTGGTGGACTGTATCCATATGTCTCGGCAAAGACTCAAATAACTTATTGATGAAGTCATCTGGAATGGCAAAGAAAGCAGTCTTGCAGGACTCCCAGAGTTCATCAAGATTCTTTGGTTCCATCTTCTAAGCCTCCTCCTTCATCTTACCCCAGACATACTCAATAATGTTCATGTCTGGGGATTGTGCAGGCCAATCCTGGAGCACCTTGACCTTCTTCACTTTCAGGAACTTTGATGTGGAGGCTGAAGTATGAGAAGGAGCACCATCCTGCTGAAGAATTTGCCCTCTCTTGTGGTTTGGAATGTAATGGGCAGCGACAACCTCTTGATACTTCAGGCTGTTGATGTTGCCATCCACTCTGCAGATCTCTCGCACACCCCCATACTGGATGTAACCCCAAACCATAATTTTTTCTCCGCCAAACTTGACTGTTTTCTGGGTGAATCTTGGGTCCACACGGGTTCCAACAGGTCTTCTGCAGTATTTGCGGCGATTGGGATGGAGTTCAATGGATGATTCATCAGAAAAATCAAACTTCTGCCACTTTTCCACTGTCCATCCTTTCTGCAAGCTGTGGGCCTTGTCAAATGCAACACGATTCTTTTGTTGTCTTCTGTTTAATGCTGGTTTGTGAGCAGTAATTCGGCCATGGAGGCCATTGCGTGAGAGAATTCGACAAACTGTTCTGGTAGATACAGGGGTTTCTGGTGACCAGTTCTGATGTAGCTCTGCTGCAGTTGAAAAAGGGCTGGCCCTGGACTGCCAAAGCAACAAACAGTCCTCTCTAACAGTTGTCTTACGGGGTCTGCCTGACCTGGGCTTGTCATGAACGTCACCAGTTTCTTCTTTTTTTTTTATCCTCTCCACTTGACAGTTGGATACACTGAAGATGTCTGCCACCTCAGCAGCAGACTTGGTCTTCAGGCTCTTGATGATCAGCACTTTGGTCTGTGGTTGAATCTTTGGCATGTTGTCAGCGGTCAGGTTGCACTTCACATGAAGGTCTGGTGTGCTGGGGTTCTTTTTATACACACCTGGGAATGTGTTTATTACAGTATTTGTCACAGGTAGAGCTCTAATCTGTGATTGGTTGAATCGTTTACAGACACGATAAGACTTTTGTCCAAGCAAAATCTGACCTTTCTGTCCTAATTAAGTGATAAAACTCAATGAATGATACACAACTTTATTTTGGTATAATAAGCATAATCTAAAGACCTTTGCCTTTCATATAAGCTATTTCTGATCCCAATTGATCAACTAAAAGTCAGGTTATTATTTGTTGTTCCTACAACTAGGATAAGCGACAAGACTTTTGTCAGGGACTGTATATACACATAGATTACAGAAGCTTGTTCTTACCTCTGAGGTGACTGAATTGATGCTGGTGCCATCTGAAAGCCCGTTCCTGCGATACATGCTCACAAAGGCACTGGTGGGAGGCACAGGTCAGGGCAGCAGTGGCCTATAGCTGGGGGGCTCACATAACCTCTCATCCATGCCTGGAGAAAGAAGACATAAACCTTTTTTAAAGGGGCCAGGGCAGTGACACTCAGTGCTGGAGCCCTACTATTTTTGTTCTCATTATTCTTCTCTCTTTCTTGTTATTTTTCACAGCTTTAAGTGTTCGACAAAAACCCATGGAAATTGGCAGGTGGTTCCACCCACTACTCAGTCCCAAAAAATGACGCAAACCAGCTGTCTCCAGTGGCCTTCTGACAAACGTCCGCTCGCTGGACACTCACCGAGGAGTGAGAGACTGCTGTTTACTTGTGTGCACTGAGACATGGATTATGGCAACATTATCAGACTCCAGTGTTGAGCTAAGGGGGCTTACACTACACAGAGCAGACAGGGAGGCTACATCATCTGGTAAGATCCATAGTGTATACACAAAAAATTCATGGTGCTGTGATGTGAAGAGAATCTCCCAGTTCTGCTCTCAGGATGTGGAGTTTTTGACTGTGAAATGTCAACCCTTTTCATCTTACTATTGCACTATATGTTCTTTCTGAACTGTTGCAAAAATTAGCCTACTGTAGTGTAGCCTCTGAAACATTAACGTTATCTTCCTTGTGTGTAAACACTTACTAGTAACGTTAACGCTACTATCAAACGTTAGCACTGTAACCTTATTCTAAAACTCATCAGTCATCACTGACTCCTGCTGAGCTTTAAAACTGCAGGGTAGCATTTGATTGTCTTGGTTGTAACGTTATATTCGCTCTTCTCTTCCGTGTATCTAACGTTACCTTGCCAACACCTACATTTTGATCTGTTGATTTGTTACTTGACATGCTGCTGTTTTGTGCTATGGCCTATTTAAGTGCTGGAAGTTGGAAGTATGTGACAACACCTGAACGCAACACAGGCTCCGCTCCAACTGAGTGTGCGTACAGTGCTGTGCTATGCTGCTGTGCGAGCAGCGTGTTTGTCTGTGCGTAACAGCAGTCTTTTGATGGTTCTTTACACAGTGTTTATAACAATAACTATGTCTGGTAACAAACTGCGCCGGGCTCAGGTCGGGTTTGGTCAGGAAAATGCAACCCAAGCACAAACACTCTAGCATGCTCACCTGTTTGTGTGTGCACGTATCTGCGGGAGCCGGAGCCCTCTCCTCTCCTCTTACATGCTTTGTTCACAAGTGTGTGAATTGACCTGGATATGAAGCGTCCGCAGCGGCCAATAATATAACGGTAGTTTCTAAAGAGCTAAGAAAAAAAAGAAAGAAAAGAAAATCAGCAGTGGCGGTGCGCAGCTGCTAGTTGCATATATAGGAAACACCGTCATAATCAGCGTCAGGGACCAGTACGAATCTCAGTTTGCACCGTCTCGGGTCACAACTTAGTTGATGCATGAAACTGAATGATTATTGCTTGAAGAAGGAGTGGCTACAATACATTTACAATAAATCTAAATTTCATGACATTTCACATTGCAAACATCAAAAAATCACCAGTACTTCCTACAGAGCTGAAGTTTTTTCAACACATCCATTGAATTGTCACAAGTCTTCATTCAAGTGCAACCAAAATTGACACAGTCATTCTTTGGATACGAGATATCATGTTTCAAACAGTGTTCAGATCAGTTTTGCAGATAGCCCACAGTGATATTCAATATCCTATTGTAATTTGTACTGTATGCACAATATTTTCTATTTCATCACATTCTTAAACAAGTGTCACAAAAATATTTTACAATATACCCAAAATCAGCAGAATGATGTGAGACTTTTTTTCTCAGAATTTTATCACCAGTACTTTAACTGTTATTGATATATTATGGCATTTTGAAAATACTGACCAATGAACTTTAGAAGGGGCGTGCCCTAACACACAAATGGACCTAATTCCAAAACCTTTGGGCTAATCATTACAGACCTCACAGGCAATGTCCTAAGAGGTACCAGGAACATATTGTTATAGTTTCATTTAAATTGACCACTAGGGGGCACCATAAATGCAAAAAAATGGGCTTGGGATAATACAAATCAAACTAGAAATCAGACATTGATTGTCCAATCATTACAAAACTTGCAGGGTATTTTGTTGCATGCAAGACTCTGTGTAAAGCATTGGCAAACTAACATCACTTTGCTTTGGCAAAGCCAACAAACCAATAACCTAACTGCAAACAATTACAACAATAACCCATTGAAAACACCATATCAATACATGTAATACATACACTGATAAAGACTAACAGTCCTGCTCAGCTTGTACTGCTGTACTAGCTTGCTATGCCCAGTGTTTACATTACCAATCCTTGAACGGAGGTAAGAAACAGATGCTGTGGCATGCTGCTTTTGTTAGCTGGCAGTGGAGGGCTGGAAAAAACTGTGGTTCCAGATGCAGTCTTTGCTGTGTCCTTGTTCCAAAGGTGCAAAGAGGACCGGTCGCTCGGTATACTTACAGAGTTAGAAGTCTGGTGCTAATTCAACTTGATTCTCCTTGTTGTTAGAAAGTTAGTTGCAAACCTTGTGTTTGACACACTAACTTGTCTGGTCTTCAGGTTCTGTGTCTGCTGGGGGCAGGCCACATTGAGAGCAAAGCTGCAGCTCCAGCTGTGAGCATGCAGAGGTGAGAGAACGGGGGAGGGGTGTAGCAGGTGGGGTTGTAAATCACCAGTTTCATCACGATACGATATTATATCTATTCTTTGGACAACGATACAATACGATACAAAATAAAAAGTCTGCCATGATAGGATTTTGATTCGATACAATTCAGGGGTCTGAGATCGATACTAGGCGATATCAAACGCCCATTTAACACAGGCATTTACCACCCCTTTTTTTATACTTAATAAAACACAAAAACAACACATAAATAATAGGTACAGTTATGTTGATTTTTTTTCCCCCATTTTAACCCAAACCATGATCTTTTTCCACAAAACTTCAGGAATATCTGGCTTAAAGCCATGAAGGAAAACTTCTCCAAACAGCGATAAAACAAAGATTAACAACAAGATCATTCAACAAAAGTATAACATTTAGCTCAGTAGTAACTGTCATTATTCATGGACAAAACAATTGTTTTTTGCTAACCACATATTATTAGCTTAAGCATGTTAGCATTGCATAAATTAGCTGCTAGCGGACATTTTTCCTCTTCTCATAGTTTAACAGATTACGTACAGCGTTATTATTTTACTAATCACCAGTGGTTAAAGTCACTGCATCTCCCAAAAGAATAGCATGGTTGAATTTTAGCCTGCATGCACAGGTTTTCAGCCGAACATTGTTAAAACAGAGCAGCTAATGTTGCTACAGCAAGAAGTTAGTAGAGTGACACGATCTTCCAGGCAGACATTACATCATGTTTTATCTCAAAACAGCATTGTTTACATACGCCATGTGCTCTGTCTGTTGTCCTGTATTAACTCCAAAATCCAAAATACTTCCACTCTGCTGATTTATTCCTGTGTTAATAATGTTATCCTCATTGTCTTTCTCTTGGTAGCTTACCATCTGCCTGCTGCCTTTTTGACAGTGACACAGGCTTTCAAGGTCCAGGACCAAGAGGCCTCTTCAGAGGTTCAGCAGCAGGAGCTCCCTTCAGTGGTTGAGGGGCAAGAGAGCTGATGGAGGTCAGAGGAATCTCTCTAAATTGGCTTTTGACCTAACGTGTCACTGTGGCAGTAGTGCCCAATCAAGTTCGAAAACTATGTCCCTGGGCCGGACTCTCACTTAGGTGTGACAATTAAGCTGTCCTTTGTTTGATGAGATGTCCGCCACCATTTCAGATGGCAAGACCCGGAGGAAAAACCTTCACATGTCCAGTTTAGATCTACACAAATGACAAATCATCTGTTGTCCAGTGAATCCCAACAGACACTTGCAGCTATATTTTTTACATTGTGGTTTCTCTCGTCAGCCTTTTCCACTGTAATCTACAGTTGTTACTAAAGATTATGAATTTTCTAGGCATTTACACTTGATTGTAAATTGTGTACAACATTATTTAATTATCCAGTTATTAAATTATTTTTTAAATCTTTTCAGTGTTGTTGATTGATAACAAAATAGTTTAAATGACTGCAGTTATTAATGTGCAACAGAAGTATTATGAAGCTTTCATCCAGAATCTATTGAAGGTATTTATGCCGTACATCTGAAATGAATTTTAACAGCAGCAACATGTACAGTGCTATAATCATACAAGAGCACACTGATGAAAGTTTTGCAAGAATTTGTAATTAATTACAAGGTTTAATCAACAACATAAATAAAAGTGATGCTGTTCTCAAAAACTGACAATAAAGAATAGAGGACAGATATTAGAGTTTGTGCTTTCCTTACGTGCTAAATGGACTTGCACTTGTATCACACCTTTCTAGTCATCTGTCATTTACAATTCAATAAGACAGAAAACTCACAAATTACAGAGGCATATTAAACACCTTTCAATTACTGTAACTGTGGTTATGAGTAAAACTGATGTACATAAGCAGTACTACACAGACATTTTGGATGTCTCCATCAAATAAAAAGCATACAAGGCAGTGCAATATCAATTGGTAAACCTAACTATTTTGAAATCTAACTGTCAAATTTTAAATATACAAAGGATAATATTGGCACCCCATCGGTATCTGCCGATATCGGCTTAAACATGAACTACTGAAACCAACCAACATGCTTTTTCTTATTTTGCACAATGTATGAATATTACATACAATGTGTTGGGATTCACAGGACCACAGATGTTTTGTCATTTGGAAAAATCTACACTGGACATTTAAAGGCTTTTTCCTCTGCATGCTCTTTGTCTTTCGAAAAGAGAGCTATGTGACACCCATCTCCACAGGAGATCTCACCTCACACCTCAGTGAGATACAAGTCTCACAACTTGATTGGACTGGACTTTTACAGTGACATGTGACTCTGATGTCACAGGCATCTGTACAAGGTCTGCTCCTTCCAACCCTTCTCTCTTGCTCTGGAGCTACAACAGCACACAGCTTTTGCTCCAACTGTGGAGGAATGCACACCTCTTTCCGGCTGGGCCTGGAACAGCAGAGGCCCAGACCCTTGCTCTATAGCCCCAAACCACTAAAGGGAGGGCAAATGATCATAGACTCTCTTGCAAACACAAGGTCTGCAATCAGCTTTCCAGCAACAAAGAGAACCAAAGGCCCGTTTCCACTGCAGGAACTTCGGGGTAATTTTACAGGGCCGGGGCCGTTGGTGCGTGTCTCCACCGCAGGAATTACCCCCGAAGAACAGAGTTCCGGAACTTTTACAGGGGCTAAACAAGTCCCTGCCTCGGAGTAGGTACTCAGAACAGCCTCAAGAAACTCCTGGCTGGGGCTTGGGGATTACTTGGTGCTGATTGGATATACTCAAGACGGGATGTGACGTCAACAGAAAGCGGCAAAATAGCTGGCATTTTTAAAACTCAGTAGACGAGGGTTAGCTCGTTCATAGCTTCATAACTCAATAAATATTCCATGAAAAAAAAAATTTTTTTCAGCGGATATCTTGGTTAGAACATGATTGAGCTAGCAAAGCAGTTTTGTGTTGCTATGTGTGGTATTTATTCAGTTTTGGGAAATCACGATGTCTAGAAAGCATCAGCGGCTGCAGCTGACAGGGACAGCTCACCACAGCAGCAAAGCTAACATCAGGACGTCATCTGTTAAAAGCCTCCCGTTGTCGGATACGACATGAAACAATTCCAGTTAGGTCAATCATGTTGTAACTAAGACATCTGCTGAAAAAAATAAATAAATTCACGGACCATTTATTGAGTTGCTGAGTATTACAGACACCGCTAAGCCAGCCTTGATTCGGCCATTTTGGTAGTTCTCTGTTGTCAGCCATTTTGTTTTGTAGGTCAAACGGCTCCTTAATCACCACACCTGCCTTTGTCTTTCTCTTTTATCTCTCTCACACACAAACACACACACACACATATCAAGCTTGTATATAGTTAGTTAGAATTTGTGTGTTTTGGTTTGCTTTGCTAGTTTTTGAATAAATATAATTCTTTGGAATCATAACCCCTGTCATTAATTTAATTATTAATCAAAACTCCAAATTAATAGTTTATTTTATTTTATGAGACTGATATCTTTAACTGGCTATCATTTTTCCCTTTACGGGAATGGTGCCCCACAAGGTGATTTAATGTTAATTAAGTCACATTATTTAACATGAATATTACTTATTAATAATACTTATTAATTATTTCCGATAGCCAATTAAATCCCTACATATTTGGTGCCTCTTGGTGAGACCTAATATATTGATACATATTGATATATATTGATGTCCATTGATTTTTCTATGAAATCTTGCGTGGTCTGGCATACTCTCCTCAGTCTATAGAATTGGCTTTTAGGCATACCTTTTTTAAGTGCTGTGGGATGTTCGCTAGTGGCCAATAACAAAGTGTTTCTGTCAGTATCTCTATGGTACAGAGTAGTAGCCAATCCCCCATTGTTAACCATTACCCACATGTCAAGAAAATGTACTCTCTGTTTGCTGAATTCACAGGTGAATTTCAGATTATTCTTAAAACCATTACGCAAGTTAACAAAGTCGTTGAGTTCCTCCAGATCACCTTGAAAGATGCAAAATATATCATCAATGAATCTGTAGTATTTCAGCAGTTTGGGAAAATACCTGTTTTTTTGTTGTTGGTTTTTTTAAAAACATATATAAAATGGCATAATTAGGAGCACAGATTGTGCCCATACTAGTCCCCAAAATATGTTGAAAAAAGTCGTTATCAAAACTGAAGTAATTATATTTCATTACGAAATTGGCTGCATCAATGATAAACTGATTGGGAGGGTTTTGTGCATTGTCTCAGTTTTCTAGATAAAAACTCAACGACTGTAAACCTTCATCATGTGGTATGTTGGTGTAAAGGCTAGACACATCTAAGGTGACTAGATAAACATTTGCAGATCAGTTATGGAGGAGATTTTGTTTATAAAATCTGTCGAGTCTTTTATATATGCTGGTAGTGTCTGCACAGCTGGTTTAATGAAAAAAATCAACAAATTCTGACAAAGGAGCTAGTAATGAATTTATCTATGCAACTATGGGGCACACTGGTCTAATCAGATGTTGGCAGAAAAGGAAATCAAACTCAGATTTAGAAATCCAACCTCGTTCTTTGGCGTCTAATAAAAAGTTGTGAATTTCTTTCTGGAATGATAAAGTCGGATCTGCAGAGAGCTTTTTATAAGTCTCGTTCAACAATTGGCTTAAAATCTCGTCTATATTTTTCGGCATCTTGTATACAGATGGCTCCTCCTTTGTCTGCAGATTTAATCACTATATCTTCATCATTAATTAATTATTTCAGTGTAATTTTTTCACATTTAGTTAAATTATCAGTGAAACGGTTGGGATTTTTGTGCATTTTTATGAGTTCCTGTTCCACAATTCTACAAAATGTGTTTATTGAAGTACTCTTAGGTTTGAATGGAGTATAAGATGTGGTCTTGAGAACAAGATCGCTGTGCGCTCTAAAAAAATATTTTACTTATTGTGGCCAGCCTAAGGCACACCTGTGCAATAATCATGCTGTCTAATCAGCATCTTGATATGCCACACCTGTGAGGTGGGATGGATTATCTCGGCAAAGGAAAAGTGCTCACTTATGACAGATTTGTGAACAATATTTGTGAGGAAATGGTCTTCTGTGTATATAGAAAATGTTTTAGATCTTTGAGTTCAGCTCATGAAAAATGGGAGCAAAAACAAAAGCGTTGCGTTTATATTTTTGTTCAGTGCATATGCAAGTAGTGTGATGCTGTCTGTTTATTATACCTGATGAAGGTCGTCCAGACCAAAATGTTGTGTGACACTCAATAAACCATTCAGCAGTGTGTGAGACAGTGTGCGGGAGCCTTTTTTAATTTATTTTCCATAAAACAAATGTTGGGTGGCTGGGGGATTTTTTTCAAATCAGTCGTGGATATGTCAAAGAATAGCCAAAATATTGACATAGTACAAATTAATATTTTTTGTGCTTTTTTGGGTTAAGTTTTTTGATTTGATTTTGATTTTGATTTAACTTCAGTCCTGGTCAAAACTGTCAAATATTGAATCAATATCGGGATTTTAAATGCCAGTTTGATTACATGATGCCAGTTTGATTACATGATGCTAATATTTTTTATGAAAATACACAAAAAATGAGTTATTTTCCATATAACAACTGTTGGGGTGCTTGGGAGATTTTTTTTTTAGTACATTTTAAATCTGATGCTACACAAAATATTAGCTTTGATGCATTTATAGTTTTTGTGTAGCATCAGATTTAAAATGTACTCCCCTCTTAAAGCCACAGTGTGTAGGAATTTCTCCCATCTAACGTTGAAATCATATATTGCATTCAAACAGATGGCGCACTCTAGCGCCTCACTGTTTCAAACGCGTATTGCAACAACTGTAGCCGCTGTGTACCAAAAAGCTATGATAACACTGATGAAACCATGTCATCCGATACTACATGGAGTATTCATTCAGGCTCCTACACAGACACACGCGACGCGAGTTGACAAACCCCCTCCTCACCATGCTGGCTGTGTTTACAACGTAGGACTGTTGGGGCGGATGTAAATTGAAACAGCTGTTAGTGACCAGCGGCACTACTGCCGCATAACAAAGTCCCACTCTTTGAGCATAATGCAGGATCATGTATTATGCAGCATCACGGGAGACGGAATCCTCGTCGCCAAGAAAGTGCGAAAGGAAATCAAAAAGGCAGCGTGACCGGCAAATTAAAAAAACAAGGGTCAGCATTGGGGTTGCCTTTCCCAGGTGGAGAGAGCTGGGGCCTGTATCACGAAGCGAGATCAACCTTTCTTGGGTTACCCAGACCTACCCTGGGTTGACTAACCTTAACAATGGTAACAGGTAAGGACAGAAGAAACAGAGGAGGAGAGAGGTAAAAATCAAGACAACACAAGGGAGCAAATAAAATGATGTGTAGTTTAAATTACTCATCACTGGTTCAAGTAGCTACAGTACCTGTACCTGTACATCTGACACTGATCACACCCTTGAATCCTATGGAATCAATGCTGCGATGAATTGCGTGTATTACAATTATCGTCTAACATCACTGCGTCTGATAAACTAGTCTTCTTTGTCATAACGTTGTATATGCTACAATAAAGCTTAAACCTGACGCCACTATTGAATCATATCAACACCAAATTGATAGTCTGAATAAAATCATCCTGATATTGAGCTGTGTTAGAAATTAACAGCTGCGCAAACATATACCTAGTCTCCCTCTTTACAAAACAAAAAGGAAAATCCTTCAAATACCATGAAGTGTAGACATGATAGGCTACTTTCCACATTTCCAGCAGCAAAGCTGTCAATTAGGCCCATTATCTTTAATAGGGATCATTTCCTCCAACAAAACAAAATGTTGGCACTAATTAATGGTGCTATTAAGTGTCTGATCAGTTTCTTTCTTATGAAGGGGTGGGGTGAGATTTCGACATCTTTCCACTCAGTTGTGAACAATCTTTTTATTGTCTGTTGTTGTTGCTTTCTTTTCTTTTTTAATGTTCAAAATAAACTTTCAAATCCAAATTAATTAAACTTCCCATCATGACTGGTTTCATGATGGGATTCAACCCTGAATTTACCCTGCTGCGGAGCAGGATAGCCGTTCAGAGTAAGTTACCATGGTGATCTACCTCGATAAGAACTGAACCGGCTTCGTGAGACCAAAAACCCAGGGTTAACCCTGAAGTTACCTCGCTGAGACATTAATCCTGCTTCGTGATACAGGCCCCTGCTGAAGGAGAAAGGTAATACAATCACAGGCCAGCGCTAACAGCGGCTAACTGCGGCTAACAGCGGCGCAGTACTGCGAGGAGAGGGATTAGGCTGTTAGCGACTGGCGGGTGACAACAGCTAACAGCGGCGCAGTGATGCGAGGAGAGGGATGAGGCTGTTAGCGACTGGCCGCTAACAGCGGCTAACAGCCAACAGCGGCGCTGGCCTGTGATTGCATTGCCATTCTCCCTCAGCAGCTCTCTCTACCTGGGAAAGGCTACCCCGATGTGGGCCTTTGTTTTTTTAATTCGCCGGTCACGCTGCCTTTTCTATTCCCTTTTGCGCTTTCTTGGCAACAAGCATTCCGTCTCCCATGATGCTGCATATGTATGATCCTGCATTATGCTCAAAGAGTGGGACTTTGTTTCAAATTTGCCAGGGTAGTAGCGAAGCGCCTCTTGCTCCTCTCCTTCGGCTCCTCAGTCACACAGTGCTGGCCTGGCTCGTAACGAAAACGCCGAAGGCGGTGCTGTATGTCCCTTGCTGGCGGGTTTATTCTCAACATGGCGAAACGTAATGGAACCCCACAGACGACTTACCCGCACAATGTACAAACAAATCCGAAATTCTCCTTTTACGAGAATAAGTCAGATTATAGGTGGAGGTAATAGTACACCAGTGATGACATATTTATGAATGCAGACATCAATTTTTGCCAATAAACAACTAAAAAATGTTACACAATGTCCCTTTAAGTCATTAGCAGACACAAATGTCCCATTGAGTCCCATTTAAACCACATTTTCTAATCTCATAGCCATTACAAAATATAATCATGCATTCTGTAATATTAGGGTTTCATTTTTGAAAATAATAGTAAAATTTGTCATTTTTCTGTTCACCACTAAAATCATTAATTTCCCCATTACAGGCCTATGCATAAAAATGCTTCTCATTTCTCTAGTTTTTGTGCTTGTGTTATTGAGCTTAGTAGGCTATTACACACACACACACACACACACAACAAAACAAAACAAAAACAACAATTAGTGAGTTTATGCACCTGGCTGAAGTCCTGTCACAAACTGTTTGTAGCTTGGCTGTCTGGTCATTTCATTCCCAGAGAGATGCAGGAAAGTGAAACATCCACATCCTCAGAAGGAGAGTCTGATGTGGACTTTATGGTGGAGTCAGATCATTCTCCTTAGTCTTCTTCCTCTCCTGACCTTTCCTCAGAGAGTGGAGAGGACACAAAGGATCCTGCAACAGAATGGACTTCAAAAAAGGGGGCAAGTCTGGTTTCCTACGAATGAAGAGACTACCCTCTATGTTCCTGTTGCTAGAGGTTTGATTCCGGGATCGACACGGTACCCCATCATCAAAATAAATCGAAAGAGGTTTCCACATTGCAAATCCTGGTGATGGCATACCGTGTTGATCCCGGAATCAAACCTCTGACAACAGGAAGCAGAATGATCTGACTCCAGAAAGTCCACATCAGACCACTTCTTCTGAGAGTGTGGATTAGAGCTGCACGATATATCGTTTGAACATCGCCATCGTGATGTGCGCATGTGCAACAGACAAATCGCAGGACATGCAATGTTTTCTCTTTTTTTAGAATTTGTAAACTTTTGTTTTGCTTCAGAAAAGCAGCTCTGAAGAAAGCTCCTTGCTCTGCTTGCCTCTCTCACTGTCTGTCTCTCCCTATCTGAGCACTCAGCAGCCCCTCCCCCTCTCATGCAATGAAAATGAGTGACATGCAAGAGGGAGAAACGGAGGAGGATTTATGCCTGGTACACACTACACGACTTTTCTGGCCATTCTGAAAGTCACTACGTCACATTACACAATTGTGGAGTCATAAAATCATGCCGTGACTTGGCCGACAGACATGACACACTACACGATGGTACACACCAATTATCCCCGCTCATCTTTCACGATGTGTATGATGTGATCGGGTTATTCATGTCCTATTTTTATTACTTTTACTACTATTTGAGTCACTGTGTCTGTTCATGTGCCAGCCGAAATGTTCTTGTAGTCAAATAAAAAGCACCAACAGATTGCAGGAGCTACATTTGAAGCACCATACGCAAACATACAAGCCACTGAATTCCTACAAATGTTTCACAATAAAAGCCTATTTAGTAAATGGAGGGATTCTCTCAGCCGAGGTTAAAAGGGGCTTTTAATCTCAAACAAATTCAGGAAGTCTTGAGTTTGAAATGACAGCGCGATGCATTAACTTTATCAAGGCAACAGGAACAGATAAAAAGTAAAAATAAAAAGATACAGAGGTATTAATGAATAATGTCTCTTTTATAATGTAGTCTGTTTCAAATGAAGCTGGTAGCCTCTGCAGTTGTGGTGAGTGAAAGCCCCACCACTATTTTTTTAATTTTATTACTTTATGTCATCTGGTGAAAATTCTTTTTTTCTTCTTTTTAATATCACAATATATTTTGCAAAAAAAAAATCGCAATGTCAGTTTTTTCCCATATTGTGCAGCTGTAGTGTGGATGTTTCACTTTCCTGCATATCTCTGAGAGTTAGAGGGCGCATGATTTCAGCCTGAGCCTCTTCCACAGAGAAGCGCCTCTTCATCTTGCTCCTTGGTTGACACAGGAATGAAATGACCAGATAGCCAAGCTACAAACAGTTTGTGACAGGACTTCAGCCAGGTGCATGAACTCACAGACTGTTGTTTGTGACCTCTTTGAAGTACAGTAAGAGAAGGGGACTATATTTTTATTTAACTGAAAGAGTGCATGTATGACAAAAGTAACTTTATCTCACACAACACACAACACAACACAACACAACAACTCAACTCAACTCAACTTTATTTATAAAGCGCTTTAAAACAACCACAGTTGAAACAAAGTGCTGTACATAAGAGGTCATAAAACAACAACAACAACAACAAACAAAAAAAAGCAGGTAAAAACAAACAAGCAAAATAAAACAAAACAAAACTGAATAAAAACAGCAACAAACAAATAAAAACAGAGCGAGGTCTCATGCTGGGTTAAAAGCCAGTGAGTAAAAGTGGGTTTTAAGGTGGGTTTTAAAAACAGACAGTGAGGGGGCCCGCCTGATGTGCAGTGGTAGATTGTTCTACATTTTTGGAGCAGCAATGGAGAATGCACGATCTCCTCTAAGTGTTCGCTTAGACCTCGGTACCTGAAGGAGCAGCTGATCAGCTGACCTTAGGCACCGGGCAGGGGCGTAGGGGTGAAGAAACTAGGGGTAGGGCGGGGCGAGGCCATTTAAAGATTTAAAAACAAATAAGAGGATCTTAAAATGAAATCTAAAATGCACAGGCAGCCAGTGGAGGGAGGCCAGGATGGGAGTGATGTGCTCCTTCATTCGAACTCCAGTTAGCAGACGAGCAGCAGCGTTCTGAATTAACTGGAGACGTGCAAGGGAGGACTGGCTAACTCCAAAATAAAGTGCATTGCAGTAATCCAGCGGAGATGTGATGAAGGCATGGATTACTGCTTCAAAGTGCTGATGTGCAAGAAACGGCTTCATCTTCGCAAGCTGCCTGAGGTGAAAGAAACTTGACCTTACGACTGCACTAATTTGGCGGTCCAATTTAAAATCACTGTCCATCTTAAAACCCAAGTTAGTAACAGTAGACTTCGCATAAACTGCCAAAGGAGCCCATCTGTCGACTGTGCGCATGCGCTGGCGTCTACTGCTACTACACAACAGAGCTCCGTAAGCCTGTTTTAATCCAGTTTTAAAACGTTTTAAATCACTCTAAACATTATGCCTCTGGCTAATGTTTGATTTTAACGTTTTATTTTTTACTGGGTGAAAGTTTATTAGTCATCGGACGTTTGGATCTTAACTTTTTAAAGAAAGGCCTGGTGAGCCGCCATGGCGAAACCGGACACTTCCGACTCACCTGGTAAATTGGAAGAAATGCTGAACAAAGCATACAATAAGATCGCTAACCTTCTCGAGGACATCTAGCGGATGTCGAATGAGCTCCAGAGGAAGGATTCCCTGCTGATCACCCTCAGGTCCCGTTTCCCGACGCTGACCAACTGGCTGGAGACCTCACGGACCGGTGAGTCCGCTCCGCAGAACACCACCTCCGCGCTCGGGCAAACAGTTCTCTGGGACCCGTCCTCCTCCTGTCAGCGGCCCGCCTGCTCCACTCCAAACAGGGGGACCCCCTGGACCAAAGTGGTCGTCCGCGGGCGGAAGAGGGCTCCGAGTGGGGCTCCGAGCGGGGCTCACAGCGGGGCTCCTTCTCCCCCGATCCCGCTCTCCAACAAGTACGCGGCTCTATCCGTGAGCGAGAAGCCGGCGACCCGGGACCCACACCAAGAGACTGCAGCTGTTCCTGCGGCCACAGACACCATGCCCCCGCTGACGGACACCACAGCCTTCCCTCCACTCACTGGTAGCTTCCCTCCAAGCAGGTGGGTGTCCAACAGGAAGCCGTCCGCCACCGCCGACCCACTCTTCATCCCAGCGCAAGCGGCTCGTGAGGGACGCGGTGCGCTGGCACTCCTCCCGTTCCCCCCGCCTGGCGAGGGATCACACCCGGAGTCCTGGTGTGGGTGGCGGGGTGGTTGAGCTGGCTTGCTCCCCCGAAGACCGAGCGGACGCTCCCACAACCCTGGTCATCGGGGACTCCATCGTGAGGCACATCCGCATGAGGGAGGCGTTAACCCTGTCGTTCCCCGGAGCCACCGTTACTGATATAACCGGGAAAATACCGGACATCCTGAGCTCCCATCCGCAGGCGAAAAGGATTATTATCCACGCAGGTACGAACGACATCGCCAGGCAACAGTCCGAACTTTTAAAGCAGGATTTTAGACACCTTTTTAACTCCATCTCACAGTCCCAGGTGACTGTTTTTATCTCCGGCCCCACCCCCACCTGCGGCAGAGGGATTGGCACCTTCAGTCGTAGGTTGAGCCTCAATACATGGCTTTCCTCTGCCTGCAGCTCCCACAACGTCGGCTTCATCAACAACTTTGATGTTTTCTGGGAGAGACGACACCTCTTTTGGCCAGACGGGCTCCATCTTAACAGGGCAGGTGCCCGCATGCTCTCAGCCAACCTGGCATACGGTACTCAGCACGCAATTTTCCCCAAACCCGCACCAGCTGCTCTGTCCAACACCAATTGATGTCCCCCAGGTCCATGCTCCTATCCACTCAGTTCCACCTCTGACCACCATACACACAGTACCGGACTTGGAACTCATATTCACACCAACACCTCATCCATTCAGGTAATCATTACACAACATCAATACATCAGACACCACCATACTCACTCTGTGAACCTCCATAACCTTCGACCACTCACAATACACCCACAACCCACCTCCAAGATCAACAAGCCACCTGTCACTATCAATGTGGCACTTTTTAATGTTCGCTCTCTTTTAAATAGAACTTTTTTAATGAATGACGTGATTTTAGATAATAAGTTAGACTGTCTTCTTTTAACTGAGACATGGCTTGGCACTGACGCACCTGTTGCACTCACCGAGGCCTGCCCACCAACTTTTAATTTTTTGTTTTCTACTAGAGAGGGTAGAAGAGGAGGCGGGACGGCATCCATTACAAGTGACACACTGACCTCAAATGGAGTGTCTTTTAACAGTTACAAGTCATTTGAGCACCATGCCTTTACTTTTAGCAGCCCTCCGATTCTTTGCATCACTGTTTACAGACCACCCCATCACTCTACTTCTTTTATCAGCGAATTCTCTGAACTTTTATCAATCATTCACACCTCTTATAGCAGGATTTTAATAACTGGTGATTTTAATCTACACGTTGATGTTACCTCGGATCCAATATCCAGAGAGTTTTTAAACTTTTTAAATTGTCTTGATTTTAAGCAGCATGTCACACAGCCAACTCACAACAGAGTACACACCCTGGACCTGGTCATAACCCATGGCCTGTCCATCGGTGTGTCCTCTGTTGTCGACCTGGCTGTGTCTGACCACTACTGTGTATTTTTTAACATCACCAGTTTTAACCAGGAGGAGGCCCCGGTGAGAACAGTGAGGAGGCGCTATCTTACTTCTGAAGTGGCTGCAAATTTTATTGAGATTTTACAGAGCACTCCTGCTGAAATTTTACCTGTCGTTGATCATTTTAACAGTAAACTGAAGTCAGCTCTCGACTCAGTAGCTCCACCTGTAACAAAAACAATAAAAAGAAAACCTACATCCCTGTGGAGAAAAAACAATGAAATTAATAAACTGAAAAGACAATGCAGGAGTGCTGAGAGAAGATGGAGAAAGAGTAAACTGATCGTTCATTATGAGATTTTACGTCAACAACTCAAAACCTACAATAACGCAGTCAAAAAGGCCCGAATTTCCCATTTCTCACAACTCATCACCAACCATAAAAACAACCCCCGGTTCCTCTTCTCCACTTTTAATATTTTAACAGGCACTGATTTTAATAAAGTTCTTAAGACACCAACAGATGATCTTTGTGAAGACTTTGCAGACCACTTCAGAACTAAAATCAAGGACATCAGATCCAGTCTGTTATCCAAGAAAGTTCTGTCTGTTACCACACCTGGACTGTTGTCCTTGCCTGAGGAAACACTGGAGAGTTTTGCCCTGGTTGATGCAAGGACACTTGGTCGAGTTTTCTCCCAAGTAAACCCAACAACCTGCCTTTTAGATCCAATTCCCACATCACTTTTAAAGATGTTTTATGGTTTCTTTGAGGAGCAGTTTTTAAACATCATGAATTGCTCTCTTCAGACGGATGTCTTCCCCACCGCCTTTAAAACGGCAGTGGTGAAGCCCCTTCTGAAGAAGAGCAACTTAGACCCCAACATTCTTAATAATTACCGGCCTGTATCCAACCTACCGTTTTTAAGTAAAATTTTAGAAAAACTGGTTTTTAACCAAGTTAATGACTTTTTAAACAGAAATACCATTTTAGAGAGGCATCAGTCTGGTTTTAGGAGGAACCACAGTACCGAGACAGCCCTTCTAAAGATTTTAAACGACATCAGGTGGAATTTAGATAACAAAAAGCTCACAGTGTTGGTTCTACTGGATCTAAGCGCCGCTTTTGATACGGTAGACCATCACATTTTATTAAAAAGACTCAGACACCTGGTTGGCCTCTCTGGTACTGTCCTTAACTGGTTCTGTTCTTATCTCACAGACCGATGCTTCTATGTAAGTATGGATACATGTTCCTCAGGAACTCATGAAATTGTATTGTGGGGTTCCCCAAGGCTCAATTTTAGGTCCACTTCTCTTTAATCTTTACATGCTTCCCCTTGGGGATGTCATCAGGAGACACGGCATCAGCTTCCATAGTTATGCCGATGATACACATCGCCGTGTCTCCTGATGACACAGGGCCAATTGATGCCCTTTTTAACTGCATTGTAGACATCAAGTCATGGATGGCAGTGAATTTCCTGCAGCTCAACCAGGACAAAACTGAGGTTTTAGTTATAGGTCCTGAAGGCCAGAGAGAGAAACTTTTACCAAAACTACAGGATCTTAAACCAACCCAATCAGTAAAAAATTTAGGCGTGACTTTTGACTCTGAGCTGAATTTTATCCCACATATCAAAAATATAACGAAAATAGGTTTTTATCACCTTACGAACATAGCCAGAGTCCACCTGTTTCTCTCTCAGGCCAGTACGGAGGTGCTAATGCATGCTTTTATCTCCTGTCGCTTGGATTACTGTAATGCTCTGCTCTCTGGTCTTCCCAAAAAGAGTATTTTAAATCTCCAATTATTACAAAACTCAGCCGCACGCGTGCTGACGAGGACCAGAGGGCGGGAGCACATTACACCGGTTTTAGAGTTGCTGCATTGGCTCCCCGTGCGCTTCAGGATTGATTTTAAGATTCTCTTACTGGTTTTTAAATGTCTTAACGGCCTTGCGCCCTCTTATTTATCTGATCTGCTTTTACCATATCAATCCTCGTGGACCCTGAGGTCCTCCGGCACTGGCCTTTTAACCATACCAAAACCCAGAACAAAAACCCATGGTGAGGCAGCATTTAGCCACTATGGCCCCCACCTGTGGAACAGCCTGCCGGAGAGCCTCAGGACTGCAGAGACTGTTGATATTTTTAAAAGAAGATTAAAGACACACCTTTTTAATCAGGCTTTTAACTAATATTTTAAACTCTTCTTATGTTCTTATCTGGTTCTGTCGTATTTTATGTTGCTGCTTTTATCTTGCTTTTTAAGATGATATTAATCTTAATAATTTTCTGTTTTTATTTATCACTGGTACTTTATTTATTCTATTTTATTTATAATTTTACGTATTTTATTTTTGGTACTGTATTTATTTTATTTTGTTTATTCTTTTAGTCCTATTTTATGCTTTTAGTCTTTAGCTTTTAACTCCAGTGTTTCCTCAGGGGGGTCCTCCACGCTGGGAGCTGTGTCGGATCTGCTAGTGGGGGTGCTGTCCTTGGGTCCCTTCGGCCCGGCCGGCTGGTGGTTCCTCCCTTCGATGTGGGGGTCCACCTGTCTGTCGGAGTCGGGGGGCCTGGGTGCTGGTCCCCCCGATGGCACGGCCTGCTGCTCCTCCCAGTGTGGACGACCCCAAAGGTGGCGTTTCCTTGATCCTCAGTGCCATGCCATGTCTCCCTATTGTGTGTGAGATTGTGTGTGTGTGTGTGTGTGTGTGTGTGTGTGTGTGTGTGTGTGTGTGTGTGTGTGTGTGTGTGTGTGTGTGTCTAGTATGGAGGGTGGGAGGGAGGGGCTTTCTTTGTAACTGTTTTTCTTTCTTGTGTTAATTGTTTTTAATTCTGCAAAGCACTTTGTGTTGCATGTCCATGCAGGAAAAGCGCTCTACAAATAAAGTTGATTGATTGATTGAGATCAACAGGGGAGGAAACACAGGAGCCGCCAAACACCATCACCTCTGTTTTTTTTTCATTAAAATTTAAGAAGTTTAGGGCCATCCAGGCTTTGATATCTTCAACAAAAACAATAACACACACACACACACACACACACACACACACACACTTAAACTAATGAAATGAAATAACAAGCATTTTTATGCACAGGCCTGTAATGGGGAAATGAATGATTTTAGTGGTGAACAGTAAAAATAACAAATTTAACTATTATTCTCAAAAATGAAACCCTAATATTACAGAATGCATAACTATATTTTGTTATGGCTATGAGATTAAAAAATGCGGTTTTAATGGGACTCAATGGTACATTTTTGTCCGCTAATGATTTAAGAGGGTAGTACATTTTAAATCTGATGCTACAAAAAACGATAAATGCATCAAAACTAATATTTTGACTGATATTTGACATATCCAAGACTGATTTGAAAAAAAAATCCCCCCCAGCCCCCCAACATTTGTTATATGGAAAATAACAGAGGAAGCTGAACTGAAAACAACTGGTTTTCTGGCATCATCATCACAACCCATTCGAGACCTGAGGATATTGTTCAGTCAATCAATCAGTCACTGGGGTTAAAACATGAAAAAATTTTGTGCTTGAAATGTGGAGCACGGAAGATTTGTGTGCCTGAAATCTGAAATCATTTCCGGAGCGGGGGGCTTGCGGTCACAAAATAAAGAAATAGAAATGTATGTGTTGCAAAGGAACGTGTTTAGTATTAAAACGAACAAAAAGATTATAGCTTTAGTCGTTACTTTTCAGATTAAACTTTTATAGCATAATGATAGCATTATAATAGTGTTAATAGTGTGTCACGATACCAAAATCTTTGTTTCGGTACCCATACCAATATGAATTTCGATACTTTGATACTTTTCGGTACTTTTCCTAAGGAAAAGTCCTTTTGGGTACAAACCTTTAGAACAATAAATAATAGGGGTGTAACGGTACCAAAAAAATCATGGTTCGAAAGTACCTCGGCACGGACATCACGGTTTGGTTGCTCAAATGTTTCACCAAGTTGGTGTTGTCTCGTGTTGTCTCCCTTTGCGAGGCAGACTTTCTCTTGTCTTTTTTCACGTGCGCCAGCTGCGAATGTTGATACAAGTGTTGTCATACACACCACTTGTGCAATCTGTGCTTTTTTAACCATTTTGGTGTGGTTATGTCCGTCCTGATTTTCTTTTCGGAGTTTCCTCAGCTCTTCCAGTACTGTTGAGTCTGATGACACGTGTTACTGCCAGCTGTGTTGGCTTGGTTCGACGTGTTCGGTTTGTTTTCTTCTTTGTTTCTCCTTTGTCCAGCTGAGGAACTCATATTTTATGGATACTCTTTTTAAGATTCAGCGTCAAAATATTGTATTTGTCACTCTTTTTTAGTTTTGTCCAGCGGAGCTCAGTTACTATGCTGCAAGCCTGTCCATGACGTCACAGGAAGTCCCGACGTGTTTTTTTTTAAGGAAGACATGCATGTCAACATTCTCAGGCAGAACTGAGATCTCTGCACATTGACAATGTCTCCGGCAGTTGAAAAAACCCTTTCAATGCGGACAGAGTTGGCTGGTATGGTGAGGTATCCTTTTGCTAGAGGGGAAAGGAGTGGGTACATCTTAGCTTTCTCCTTCCACCACTTGAGTGGACAGTTCTTGAGGGGAATGGATGCTTCACTTCTGTACTTATCCATTTCTGCCAGAATCCCAGTTCTGCGGGGTTACCGAAAGTCCCTCCAAGGAGGTCTTCCAGTGCTGTCTTCTTGGGAGGAGACAGCTCCACTTCAGCTCCTGCTGGGTCTGCCCGGGGAGCAGGCTGCTATGCTGCAGGATTGAGGGCACTGGTATCTGCTCCTCCCTTCTCGCAACACTTGGAAAACACACACACACACACACACACACACACACACACACGAACACACACACACACACACTCACACTAAAAAACATCTGGAAGACATCTAGAAAAAACATGCCATAAAACAAGCTGTTAAATTCATGCATGCACAGAGAAAATATATACACATATTAATAATTTTAAAAAAGGAGGCAGTCATGGTGCTCATGGTGACAGAGTCCTCTTCACTGGGCCCCATGCTCTGCTCTATCATCGATCAGAGACACGGTTGGGGTTTTTTCATCACTCAGCACGTTGGTGGCTGTCTTCAGGGGTTTAAGAAGGCTCACTATGTCCTCAGCATCATGGATGTCCGCATTATCCAGTGTGTCGATTCATGGGCATTTCGTCGGATGTCTGTGCTGAGGAAAGCTGCAGCCATGGCTGGCTGCTGTTCGAGGTAGCGTTCAATCATATCAAGACTGCTGTTCCAGCGTGTAGCGATGTCCATGATGAGATTGTGGTCGTTGACGTACTGGCTAAGTAGCGCTCTCTGCTTTGATGCCAACACCACGGTGGCTGTGGAGCTTTGGTGGAAGAAGGCTACTGCCCGCCGGACCCGGCCCAGGAGACGGCTGACTTGGGGCACACTCAAACCTGCTTGGGTGGCTTAACGTGTGGGCAAAGCACTTGATATGAGGAGCCAGCCTGGCCTCCCTCACAGCAACATCCATGTTCCTAGCACTGTCCGTAACGACAGTGATTGCGTTTGCCCTCTCGAGCTGCCATTCAGTCACAGCCTCTTTGAGCACTTCAGCAATGTTGACTGCACTGTGCGTTTCAAAAAGAGGGCAAGTTTGAAGCGCAAAGCTAGCCATTTCCCAGTCCACGGTAATCACATGGGCTGTGATGGTGACATAACTTTCACTCTGGAAGTCTAGCCGTCTGTTAGGATTGCTACACTGTCTGCCACCCTGAGGGTCCCTACCACATGTGCTCTGGCTTCCTTGTAAAGTGCTGGCATCACCATCTGGCTGAAGTGCAGGCGGCAGGGGATGTGGTATTTGGGCTCCAGTGTGTTGACCAACAGCTGAAATCCTTCATTTTCAACCACGGAAAACGGTCTCATATCTTTTGCCATGAATATACCGATGCATCTTGGCCCTTGCGCTGGTTTAAAAAAGTTGCAGCTCTACTGGCAGATAACAGTGAAGGAATTATATTAATGGGGGGTGATTGTAACTGCACAGTAAATTCAAAACTGGACAGGCTACCTGCAATAACAACGTCTCAATCTAAAATGTCTAAGGGGCTATCAAATATGATGAAAGAGCTTGGGCTAGTGGATGTATGGTGGCATTTCCACCCTAATGAGAGAGACTTCACTTTCATGTCCCAAGTACATGGGAGTTATTCAAGGATCGACCTTTTTTGTATATCAAAAAACAAATTAAATAGAATTAAAGAAAATAAAATTGATGCAATCACCATCTCAGATCATGGCCCAGTTAGTATGAAAATCACTTCAGGTACTGGAGACTTAATGTCTCATTATTAACAGACATAAATATTAAGCAAGAAGTAGGAGGAGCTCTATCCAAGTATTTTGCTATAAATGATAATGGTACTGTCCCGCCCCCCGTTTTATGGGATGCCAGTAAGGCCACAGTAAGAGGAAAGATCATCTCCATAGGATCCAGAATAAAGAATTGGAAACTGAAATAAAAAAAATTAACAAGGGAACACAAACAACATGGAGAGGAAGATACATTTAAAAGATTAAAGGAAATGAGACAACAACTGGATGAGGTTCTGACAAACAAGGCAGAGGGAGCTTTAAGATATAGTAATAGAAAGTATTACGAAATAGGTAATAAAGCCAGCAGGTTGCTGGCCTTTCAACTCCGAAAAGGCCAATCTAACCGTGCAGTCCCAACCATGTTGAGACCCATCCTACTAAAATAACAGATTCGTTTGCATTACTTTATAAACAGGTATATAAGGCTGAAGAACTAGAATTTAAGGAAGAAAAAATCTGATTTTTTAAGACCCCTTAAAATGAACAAGCTGTCGAATGAGGAAGCAGCAACCCTAATAAAACCCATTACAGAGTGTGAAATTAAAGAAACTATTGCCAAACTTAAAAACAATAAAACACCAGGGGTAGATGGGTTTTCTGGAGAATATTATAAAGTTTTTATGAATGAACTCACTCCCATATTGTGTGAATTATATACAGTGCACAGCAATATTGAGTACACCCCCCCTGAAAGAAGACATTTTTCACAGTATTAAAATGAACACAAACAATATATCCCAAACAGTTCCTTGATGATGTTTATTGCACTATGTTCTTACATAAAAACTCAAACAGAAAGGTGAAAAGACAACTGAAATTACTCTTTTTCTGTTTCCGTGAAAGTGGGGTGGAGCAAAAATGAGTACACCCCACAGCAAACACAACTACATCCAATACATTTAGTACTTTGTATGGCCTCCATTACTTGCAATGACAGCCCCAAGTCTCCTTGGCATGGAGCGCACAAGTTGACAACATTTGGCCACATCAATCTTTCTCCATTCTTCAAGGATGACCTCTTTTAGAGCCTGGATGTTGGATGGAGAGTGATGCTCAACCTGCCTCTTCAGTATTCCCCAAAGATGCTCTATAGGGTTCAGATCAGGTGACATACTTGGCCATGGAATCACTCTTACCCTGTTCCTCTTCAGTAAGTCAGCAGTGGCCTTAGATGTGTGTTTTGGGTCATTGTCATGTTGAAAACTGGCATGACGACCAACGGCCCGAAGTGATGGAAGCATCTTAGCCTTCAGTATAGAGCAGTACATTTGAGAATTCATGATGCCATCAATGAAATGCAGTTCTCCAACACCCGCAGCACTCATGCAACCCCACATAAGAACACTACCCCCTCCATGTTTCACAGTGGGCACCATGCACTTTTCCTTGTACTCCTCACCCTTGCGACGCCAGACCGTTTTGAAGCCATCAGTTCCAAAAAGATTGATTTTGGTCTCATCACTCCAGAGTATAGAGTCCCAGTAGCCTTCATCCTTTTCAGCATGGGCCCTGGCAAACTCTAGGCAGGCTTTTTTGTGACTTGGCTTTAGGAGAGGCTTCCTTCGGGGACGACACCCATGCATGCCATTCCGCTGCACTGTATGGCGTATTGTGTCACGTGATACAGTCACTCCAATTTCAGCCTCTACCTCCTTAGCCAACTGTTGTGCACTTGCATGCCGATTTTCCTCAACTTTTCTCATCACAAGACGCTCCTGCCTGGGTGTTAATTTTCTTGGCCGGCCTGTACGTCTCTGTACTTTGGTTGCAGTTCCATCTCTCTTGAATCTTTGGATCACTTTTGCGACCGTGTTCTTACTAATAAGTAAGGCTTTACTGATCTTCTTGTAGCCCTCACCTCTCTTGTGTAAAGCAATAATCCGCTTTCTCAGATCCAGAGACATTTCCTTGCCATGTGGTGCCATTGCTGACAGCAGGAAATGGGAAAGGGTGGTTTGCTTTAGGTAACAGCCTTTTGTAGCCAACTGCCTAATTAACACAGTGTAATGAGTAATTAATGAGTAAAAACTCACCTCTAGTTAATTGTTTGTTCAGGTCCACATTGGGAGCCTAAAAGGTTGCTTTACTCAGAGACCTTCAGTGGGGTGTACTCATTTCTGCACCACACTAATTTTACTAAAACGGGAAAAAAAAACCTTAAGTTATATTATTAACCTTAGTTTTAAGTTCAAAAGCTCAACAGATCCTGTGTTTAACTTAGTCTGTGAACATTTTGGAAATATATTTTTGTGTTCCTTGTCATATTGTATGAAATGTTACTTTTCAAAGAGGGTGTACTCATTATTGCTGTGCACTGTAACTATGTACTTCAGGAGACCGTGCACAAACAGAGCCAGTGTTTATGGCATTAAAATATACTAAATGATGTCGTTGCGAGTAAACTCTGGATGTTCCCACTTCAGGACACTTGGATTGTCGCGGACGAGCAGTATGGAGAAATATTACAAAGTTTTTGTGTAGTTTTATGGACCTTTTCGTGTGGGTCACAAGTGACGCCCATTGTAAGGATTTTCGCTGCAGGACTGGCTCACCAGGGGTCTCCAGGTGCACTTTGAGGAAGAAAAAACTACACCGGATTACTCATCAGCATGAGGGTGAGTCCATAATGACTGAATTTTGTTTTAGGGTGAACTATTCCTTTAAGACAGTAAAAATGAAACTACTACCTAGAGTTCTTTTTTTATTTCAATCCTTACAGTGTATCACAAAAGTGAGTACACCCCTCGCATTTCTGCAGATATTTAAGTATATCTTTTCATGGGACAACACTGACAAAATGACACTTTGACACAATGAAAAGTAGGGGTTTAGATATTAATGGCTATATTTTGAGTTATTTTGAGGGGAAAATAAATTAACTCTGTTATATAAGCTGCACACAGACTACTTTTCATTGTGTCAAAGTGTCATTTTGTCAGTGTTGTCCCATGAAAAGATATACTTAAATATCTGCAGAAATGCGAGGGGTGTACTCACTTTTGTGATACACTGTACCTGTTAGAGTACCTGTACCCACTTTAAATGTGTTAGACAAACTAGTTTCCACAATTATTTGGCAAAAGAAGAGGCCGAGGGTAAGACTCAAAACTCTTCATCTGCCTAAAGATAAGGGAGGCCTGGGTCTGCCAAACTTTAAAAGCTATTATTGGGCTGCCCAAATAAATGCAATAGTGACATGGATTGAGAATGACCAGGAGGCAATATGGACCCAGATAGAGCAGAGCTTTATTAATACTAAGTCAATAAATAAAATAAAAATACAGAACGAATGGATAAAACATACGTTGAAGGTTTGGACAACAGTTAAAAAAATGCTCAAGGGACCAGAGTCAATTTCAAGGGCTATGATGATAGTGGGAAACATAGAATTCCCACCTTCTGTGTGGGATAGTGGGTTTAGACGGTGGGCAGACAAAGGTCTTCTTATAATTAATCAGCTTTTCAAAGGGACACAATTTAAATCTTTCTCTCAACTACAAGAACAGTTTAACCTTCCATCAGAAGACTGGTATAAGTACCTCCAGCTAAGAGATTATGTCACAAGTCATAAAGAAAGGGAGTTGATCAGCAAAAACCCCAAGGAAATAGAAGAATATCTTATTAGTGTTGTGGAAAAACATCTACCATAAAAAAACACATATCTAATATATGTAAAAGGTTGATAACTGACATTTCACAAAATACAGATTACATTAAGGAAAAATGGGAATTAGAATTAAATGTTATAACTGAAGATACTAAATGGGTGGACATATGGGCAGGCAATATTTTTTGGGATTGCCCAGTTATTCAAGGATTCTGGGAGAATGTTAAAAAAGAAACTGATTGGAACCAGTGTTGTTTTTGTTAGGTGCCACATCTAAAGATCGATATAATTCAGATCAGTGATATATATTTAGAATTATTTTATGTATCACAAAGAAATGATTTCAGTGAACTGGGAAACTGCTAAACCACCAAATGTATCTCAATGGAGGCAGAGACTGAAGACTGTTTACCTGATGGAAAAAATGACTGCAACTCTGCAGATGACTATGGACACTTTTGAGAGGAGATGGACTTGTGTTTCACAATATCTAAACATTTGATGAAATGGGGTGGGTGGGGTTGTTGGGGTAGAGTATCAGGGATGGTGCGTTTTTGAGTTTCTCTGAGTATGGCAGATTTGCTGCTTTTATACCTGTACCTGTTTGTCCCTTTTTTGTTTTGTTGTTGTTTGTTTCACATTTTTTATTTATTTGTTGTTGTTGTTGTTTTTTGCTGAGGCTGTTGTTTTGTTGTGCGAGTTCCTATGTCAGGAATTGTTATAAAGTGTTTTGTAAAATTAATGAAATGCTGAAATAAAAAGTAAAAAAAAACAATAACAAAAAAAACACGTCAATTCCAAAGTAGTAGGAATACATGCAAGGCATTCCAAGCCATAGTTTGTAGAGGTGGGATTTTGTTTTTGTAATCTTATTGTCATTTATATAATTTATTTTATATATTTTATAGTGTTTAATGTGAGCACAGATTACCCCTCAGTGTGAAAAGATAAAAATATTTTTTCAGTTATAATTTGTTTGCAAGCTCATTTTGTTTTAAAAAAAAAAAATAGTAAAAATAAATAAATAAAATAAAATATAGAAAAATCTTGAGAAAATCGCATCGTCAACCCTGCATCGTGAATGGCATCGTGAGTTGAGTGAATCGTTACATTCCTAATTACGGCTATTGTGGTACAATATGTTGAAAGTATATATTAAAGTATATATTGCTCCTTTAATATATACTTTCAACATATTGTGGTACCATATGTTGAAAGTATATATTAAAGGAGCAATAACCGAAATTCATCATTTCTAGATTGATGGAATTAAAAAATTGCTATGTGAAGAACTAGAGCTGTAATTTCATCTGGAGTATAGCATGACCTCACACACCCTCTCTGTGTTGATCTCCAGCCCATTGTTTACAAGCCGGTCCAGCTGTGCGTTCATGTACTTTCATGTGAATCCTCCTCCTCCTGAGCAGCATTTGTGGGCGTGGTTCTATTCAAAGTTTTAGAGTAAGGAGTTTGTAAAACACACTCCGGGGCAGAGACGCGGCGGCGAAGCAGACGGCAGACGCGGTGGTTGCGGCAAACACACCACTAATGGCGGCGGAGGTGGCGTTCACTGCCGCATCGTAAATCACGGCAGCGATGATAATGATGATGATGGCTGGCAGTTCTTGAGAGAAGAGGAAGAGTATCAAAAGTGGATCCGAAATTTTGATGAGCCTGTTGGTTATTGTGGAGACAATCTGACAAATTCTGAGCCCATTGATTTCATCTCTCTTTTTCTGAATGATGAATTCTGGAGCCTCATCACCAATGAAACAAACAGATATGCCCACCAGTTCCTAGAAGGGGAAATTTTGAAACCAAACTCCAGATTTCATGACTGGTATGATGTGCTGTCCCTGAAATGAAAGCTTTCATGTCAATTCACTTGTGCATGGGGCTTGTGGAAAAATCTGAAATTGAGGACTACTGGGCAGGTTTTTGGCCAACTTACACACCTGGATTTGGCAAAGTGATGGCGAGAAACAGATTTGAAAACATTCTTTCTTTCCTTCACTTTGTAAATAATGATGACCGCATTGAGAGGGGCCAGCCAGGTCATGATAGACTCTTCAAAGTGCGCCCCATAATTGATTTGATCATTCCTCGTTTTGCTGCTGTGTATGGTCCACTCAAGGAACTTTCCTTGGATGAAATGACCATTGCATTCAAGGGAAGGTCAACCTTGAAACTGTACAACCCCAAAAAACCTGACAAATATGGCTATAAAGCATTTGTCTTGAGTGAGACCAGCTCAGGTTATGTATTAGAGTGGTGCATTTACAATGGCAAAAATACAAGCGATGAGGACAATTTAGGGGCAACACACCATATTGTCCGTCAGCTGCTTGCCCAGCACACTGGGAAAGGGCATGAGGTGTACTTGGACAGCTACTACACATCACCAGCCTTAGCTCGTGAGTTAGCTGCTAAAGACACCGGAATGTGCGGGACAGTGAACTGCAACAGGAGAGGGATGCCAAAGGGGCTGAAACCATCCCAGTTGCCTCTGAGAAGGGGAGATGACCCAGTGTTCATGCGGCATGATAAACTGCTGGCTTGTGCTTGGCATGACACAAAGCGTCTCACTCTGTTGTCCAACACAGTCACCCAAAAACGGATCCGGACAAAGGAAAATGTGACTGGGTTCCGTGAAATTATGAAACCAGTGTGTGTGGACGGTTACAACTCCTTTATGGGAGGAGTTGATACATCCGATCAACGGATGAAAACATACCTGTTTCCACACAGATCCAGGAAATGGTACAACCGCATTTTTAATGCGGCTCTGAGCATCAGTGTGGTCAATGCGCACATCATTTACACACGTTGTAGTCCTGGTCCACACAAACCACTGAAGGCCTTTACTCAGGACATTATAACATCTTGGCTTGAGGGCTTCTCCAAAAAGGAAAGCAAAAAAGGAGGACGGCCTTCAATGCAGCAGGGAGAAATGCCACAGTGGCTCACTGAACGACACTGGCTCTGCAACACAGACGAACGTCCAGACTGTGTTGTCTGTTCAGATCGTACCCGCCCGAAAGGCCGTCGCCAGACACAGTTCAGGTGTCGTCAGTGTGGAGTAGGTCTTTGTGCTGTGCCTTGCAATGAAAGATACCACACACTGAAAAACTACAAGCAGTGCCATCTTGATCATTGAAGGTCTTTGAAAATAATACAATTCCATATGGCCGCCGACCAGTGCTAAAAGATTATACAAATTGGATCAGTGAATTTATTTCTATCCCAAATTTCGTTTCATACTAAAGATATTTCACATTGACTGTTGACAGTATTCCCTTATCTCAAACCGCTCTCAAACTACAGCCTTTTGAAATCTTTATAAGAAAATTGACATTTTCCAATATGGACACCACCTGTTCATGTCACAATATGCAAATTAGATGACAATTTACTTCCAGCCCAAATTTTGCTTCAAACTGAAGATATTCCTCAATTACAGTATGCCCTTATCTCAAACCACTTTCAAACTGCAGCCTTTTGAAATCTTGAAAACAAAAATGGATGTTTTCCAATATGGCCGCCACCTGGTGATGTCACAGTAATCAAATTAGATGACAAATCTACTTCCATCCCAAATTTTGGTTCATACTGAAGATATTTCTCATTTACAGTATGCCTTTATCTCAAACTACTTTGAAGCTATAGCCTTTTGAAATCTTGATATCAAAATTGTATATTTTCCAATATGGCCGCCACCTTGTGATGTCATAATATGCAAATTAGATAAATAATTTCACTTCCATCACAAACTTTGAGTCATACTGAACAATTTTCTCATTGACAGTATACCTTTATCTCAAACTACTTTGAAGCTATAGCCTTTTGAAATCTTGATATCAAAATTGTATATTTTCTTGAAAAAACTCCGGCACCTAAAGAGTTAATATCTGATAGTATAAATATGTGACAATAATCATGAGATGAAAATATTCAGAATATAGCATCCACTTAGACTGATGTAGATTTTTTTTAGGTAGGCCTTTAAATGGCTAAAATATGGTTTCTTGAAAAACCCCATCCACAGCATTACATTACTGAGCTTCTGTGGTGCTAGTCCTGTCTGCCTCTCCAAACAGGGAGCTTGCCAACTGCCATCTACTTTATGCAATATACTGACTATGGATTATTAACTCATAGAGCCCCACTTTCAAAAATCCTAACTATCCCTTTAACTGAAATGAATAAAATGGCCACAATCCTCGAGCATTCTTACCTCTTAGGATTAATAAAGGTGTAATAGAACTACACTAACAGGTTTAACAAAACTAATGGGGTAATGAGATGTCAGTCAAAAGCAGTTTTTGCTAATTTAAGATCAACAGGTGAAAACACCTATATGAGTGTATCATGTGGATTACTGTTAATTTATCATTTTGATCTGTTCTATACATCTATTGCACGTCTGTCCATCCTGGACGAGGGATCCCTCCTCAGTTGCTGTTCCTGAGGTTTCTACTGTTTTTTTCACCCGTTAAACAGGTTTTTTTGGGGGAGTTTTTCCTTATCCACTGCGAGGGTCCTAAGGACAGAGGGATGTCGTATGCTGTAAAGCCCTGTGAGGCAAATTGTGATTTGTGATATTGGGCTTCATAAATAAAACTGATTGACTGACTGATGTGTATGCAAACTTCACTCCCCCTAAATGGAGGTCCATGTGCTAGATAACAGAAGGAAACTAGAAAAGCACTCAGAGAGTGCAGACCTCCGCCAAGTAGGTGATATTCCCTCCCCCTCTGAATCAGATTTTGTAGCTTGCATCACAGTTACAGTGTATCACAAAAGTGAGTACACCCCTCGCATTTCTGCAAATATTTAAGTATATCTTTTCATGGGACAACACTGACAAAATGACACTTTGACACAATGAAAAGTAGTCTGTGTGCAGCTTATATAACAGAGTTAATTTATTTTCCTCTCAAAATAACTCAAAATATAGCCATTAATATCTAAACCCCTGGCAACAAAAGTGAGTACACCCCTTAGTGAAAGTTGTCAATATTAACATACAACATGTCAACTGTCAATATTTTGTGTGGCCACCATTATTATCCAGAACTGCCTTTACTCTCCTGGGCATGGAGTTTACCAGAGCTTCACAGGTTGCCACTGGAATGCTCTTCCACTCTTCCATGACGACGTCGCGGAGCTGGCGGATATTTGAGACTTTGCGCACCTCCACCTTCCACTTGAGGATCCCCCAAAGATGTTCTATTGGGTTCAAGTCTGGAGACATGCTTGGCCAGTCCATCACCTTTACCCTCAGCCTCTTCAGTAAAGCAGTGGTCGTCTTGGAGGTGTGTTTGGGGTCATTGTCATGCTGGAACACTGCTCTGCGACCCAGTTTCTGGAGGGAGGGGATCATGCTCTGCTGCAGTATTTCACAGTACATGTTGGAGTTCATGTTTCCCTCAATGAAATGTAACTCTCCAACACCTGCAGCACTCATGCAGCCCCAGACCATGACAATCCTACCACCATGCTTGACTGTAGGCATGACACACTTATCTTTGTACTCCTCACCTGGTCGCCGCCACACATGCTTGAGACCATCTGAACCAAACAAATTAATCTTCGTCTCATCAGACCATAGGACATGGTTCCAGTAATCCATGTGCTTTGTTGACATGTCTTCAGCAAACTGTTTGCGGGCTTTCTTGTGTACCGTCTTCAGAAGAGGCTTCCTCCTGGGGTGACAGCCATGCACACCAATTTGATGTAGAGTGCGGCGTATGGTCTGAGCACTAACAGGCTTACCCCCCACCTCTTCAATCTCTGCTGACAGCATTCCTGCGACGATCTTTCAAAGAAAGCATTTGGATGTGACGCTCAGCACGTGCGCTCAGCTTCTTTGAACGACCAACCCGAGGCCTGTTCTGAGTGGAACCTGCTCTTTTAAAACGCTGGATGATCTTAGCCACTGTGCTGCAGCTCAGTTTCAGGGTGTTGGCAATCTTCTTGTAGCCTTGGCCATCTTCATGTAGCGCAACAATACGTCTTTTAAGATCCTCAGAGAGTTCTTTGCCATGTGGTGCCATGTTGGAACTTTCAGTGACCAGTATGAGAGAGTGTGAGAGCTGCACTACAAATTTGAAACTCCCTATGCACACCTGGACCTAGTAACACTAACGAGTCACATGACATTCTGGAGGGAAAATGACAAGCAGTACTCATTTTGGACATTTAGGGGTGTAGTTTCTTAGGGATGTACTCACTTTTGTTGCCAGGGGTTTAGATATTAATGGCTATATTTTGAGTTATTTTGAGGGGAAAATAAATTAACTCTGTTATATAAGCTGCACACAGACTACTTTTCATTGTGTCAAAGTGTCATTTTGTCAGTGTTGTCCCATGAAAAGATATACTTAAATATCTGCAGAAATGCGAGGGGGTGTACTCACTTTTGTGATACACTGTAGGTTATTTGCATCACTATCATTATTAGGTTATATATGCTTTCACCATGGAGACATTGTGGTGCATTTATTTCATTTGTATTTTGTACCAACACAGAATATAATATGTTTTTTGTATTTTTCACTTTATTTTTTTCCAACACAGAACATTAATTTCAACTTTAGAATTACAACATTTAGCAAGTAGACCAAGACGTGCTTTCCGGCCACCAGATGGCTCTATTTTCACCGTCTTTCGAAATTGGAATTGCTGCTGAGGCTGTCAGACGATAGACTTTTTTATTATTTTATCCACTTTGCTTCAACTGATCACCACCAAAATATTATCATCTGTTCCTTGTCCCATTATCCACCTTTCCTGAAAATTTCATCAAAATATGTTCATAACTTTTTGAGTTATTTTGCCGACCATCAGACAAACAGACCAACGCCAGCGAAAACATAACCTCCTTGGCGGAGGTAATAACACAGAAATGTGAGTTCCATCTCAATACTACACATTTCATTTTGATCATACACATAAATCTTTGCTTACTTTCCTCACACTGCTCTTTGATGGTGTGCTCAGATAAAACTACAGAACAAGACATTAAAAAAAAAAAAAAAGTGCTTACTCACTTAATACAAGTTTTTGTCTTTTGTTCTAACATCCAGCCATTTTCTGTCCAAAAAAAGAAGCCTACTTTCTGTTTCATTGTACATGGTAACTGTGAGCTGATATAATGTTTTTTTAGGATGGAGGATAATGCATTTACAGCAAAGACAGTAATGCACCCATCAGTATCCATGGTGACAGATGCTTCCTGCTTGTAGCAGGAAACAGAAAGTATCGCCCACAGTGTGCTTGTTTATTTATACCTTCCTTTTTCCCTTTTTTTCCTTTTAAATAGTCCCCCACCAGCCTACAGCTACTGCACAGTGACAGGGCCTGTGTGACATTCATGAGTATACATAAGCAGGAGAGTACAGTAAGACAGCTCACATAGCAGCCTCTGGATTCAGCCCAGGAATTAAATAAGAAAGAATACCAGGTGCACAGATCCACTGTGGCATTTTACATATTTTGAAATTTTAAATCTGCATTGTGCTTTCATAATCAAAAGAGCAGTTAGTTGCAGTGAAGAGGCAAACACCATACTGTCAATCATTTAGTTTCAGGGTTGGGATAAGATCAGTCATCAATTTTTAAGTATGGTTAGCCCATTGCTGTACTAATACAGCACTCTATAGACTGTTGACCCACCTCCATTCTGATGTGAAGCCTGATACCAATTTTATCATACTGTGGTATTTTCTGCTATTTTCTGGGTTGAACTTAAGATCTACAAATATATTGTGTGTGGTCTTTGATCTTTCAGGGTGGCAACACTGGATAGTTGTCCTTGTTTCTATGTGACGTTACAGGGTTTTAGTGAGGAACTGGGTGGAGGGTGGGAGGGTCATATTCTGCTTGTGGCCCAATAGATGCTAGAACCGGCCCCATACCACCCACCCACCCACACACACACACACACACACACACACACACGTTTTGACAGCCGATATTCACGTTTAGTGTGGCAGACAGACATACATCTGCGCGCCGCAACAACACGCATGGTGTCAGAACAGCAGTTACGTCCGACACGGTGTTTAAAGCCCATAAGAACCCCCAGTCAGGCCTGCTGCTGCTGCCGTGTATCAGCGCTGCACAGCTAATGCAGGCTAACGCTTTTGCTTTGCGGTGCCTACCTTTCCACCAGGCAGAGTCGTCGCTGCTGCTGCGGCTGCTGCTGCGGCTGCGGCTGCTGCGGCTCCTGCGGTTGTGTTAATGAAAACGACAGGGCGAGTCCATAAAACGAGCCAAGCCACGGTGGTTGATTAAGCCCAAGCGGTATTTTCCCAGTAGTGTCCAGGGTCCTCCTTTGAGTCGAACATGAAGCCAAAGTCGTAACGTCTGATCCACAGGATCCACAAACAGTGCGGGATACATTAGACGAAATCATACAAGCATGGCTTTAGTTTGTCAAATGATCTCTAGTCATAAAAAGGAGTGAAAATGAATAAATACCAACAGCAGGAAGTGACAGGTAGCCACACTTATCTTGACAGCCAGGTGTGTTGTCTAATCAGCCGCTAGGCTCTGAAGAGAGGTCCCGCCTCCACTAACAGCGGGCCACTCAGAGCGTTGCTCTCAACAAGCGTCCCTCAGACGCAGGTGCCTTCACGCGCTTACCGTAGGCTCGTACATCATGGGCCGTCTGTGGAGCGTTTCTAAAAATTTCCTCAAGCAAGAACGCTTGACTTGGTCACAACAAACGTAATCCTGTATGATGGCAAGTCCATTTGAAAACCCAGCAGAGAAAAACCCAAATTAAAACCAAATGAGTTTTCACTATGCATTTTCAAGATGCCTAAAGCAAATTTGACGTGAAAGGAAAGAAAATATAAAATTAAAAAGGTTTTCATGAATGTTTTAACCTTAATTTTGGATTTTTAATTAGAATCAGAAATACTTTATTGCAGAGGTCTTCAACAGGGGGTCCGCGACCCCTGGGGGGTCCGCTGAGGTTCTGCAGAGGGGTCGTGACATTTTTGACTGATTAAACAATTTTTTACATTTTTTCCCCAATTTTTTCCCCAAATTATAATGTCTTTAAATACACATGAACATTAATCCAACATATTGTAGCAAATGGATAAATGGAGGCAGAAGATGTTATCTTTCAGTCAGAAATGCACACATTCAGCAACACACAGGAGCCCTCTCAAACTGGGCACCGGTTCACTCACAGCCCCTAACATTGCTGTGCCACTCAGCCGCATGTTACATGCTGGCTCTGTCAGGTTCCCCGTGATTGGCCGAGACCCTATTCAGTCCCCAGTAGTGTTGTCAAAAAAAATCCATTCTCAGATTAGATTCGGCGCTCCGAGCTGTACAAGGATCGAGAGGTCAGTAAAGCTCCCATTTAAGCATGTGAATCAGGCCTATTTAATTAGCGGCCCAGAAGCAACCTCTGAGTGGCCCGTGCAGCGATCGGTACTGAGTCCCGGTGTTAAACAGCCAGAGGCAAATTTAATCAAGACCGTAATAGTACTATTCAATTTCAATTTTATTTATAAAGCCCAATATCACAAATACAATTTGCCTCACTAGCCTCACTAGCCTAAGCTCTGACGTTGTCGGCTCTCATCGTTACTTTTTAAAGTTTTGGTTTCATGTATTAGCATTCTGCAGCCTCTCTCCTGCTCTCTGCATGGGTACATCCGAAGTCTCTTAAATTACTGCTAGTTATCTTACCTAGCTGACTTTGCTAGCTGTTTAGCCCCTCCCACCTAGGAAAAAATGCGAGGAGCAAGCGCTAGGAGCGATGAGCGAGCATTGTTGGTTTAAGAGACATGAGACGTCCTTTCCACTGAAGTGTCACGTGAAGCGACGTCCATTCCTGATAATGGCGGCACCACTGGATCTGCTGCATAACGGAGCCAGCGTTTGGCGTACATCCCAAGTCCCATTATATTCGCTGATCAAAGCCGTAACGACATGCAATAGATGTCGTACAGAACAGATAAACATGATAAATTAACAGTAATCCGTATGACACAATGAGACAGAGAGAGACAGAAAGAGAGAGACAGAGACATAGACAGAGACAGAGAGAGATGCAGGACAGACGGTAATGACAGTAGCTTACAACATTAATGAAAGTAATAATATTAATTAATATTAATATTAATAATTAATATTATTACCTACAAGCTATTAAACATTCCACTCACATGACATGCAGGACAATTAAGGATGGGCAAATGTATTTGTCTGTGTGTGTGTGTGTGTGTGTGTGTGTGTGTGTGTGTGTGTGTGTGTGTGTGTGTGTGTGTGTGCGTGCGTGGTGTTATATCAACACTTGTGGATCTGGGCATGAGCTGCACATTTAACAGCCACACATCACCGTCAGTCCGCTGAACAATGCAACGGATTGTGAATGAAAAAAACTTCATTGCAACATGATGATCTTGCACGAAATATCATTAACGTTACTCTTTGTAGTCACGTAGGCATGTGAATTATAGCGTTTCATTTCAAAGAATGCATGTAACGGATACACTTACGCTGTTTCTCCGCCACCTCGTTCAAATGAGCCAGATGTAGAGGGCGGGTATTTATAAGTCATGGCGTTCAGCTGAAAAACTCTTCCGGATAGGAAGCTCTCGACCATCCTAGCTCGTAGCAGCTATAAGCTTGCTGCTAGCTCCTAGCGCAAGCTCCTCGCTGCACAAATAAGAGACTTGGGACGGCCTAGAAGATGGCGGACCTCGAACGACTTCCGGTTCAAGCGAGGAGCTAGCAGTAGCACGATAAAAATAAGAGACTTGGGACGTACCCCATGTCAGGGCTGACCTCCTCCTTACAGCACACACACACACACACACACACACACAAAAATTGCATACATATAGGCCTAATGAAACAGCAGAGGAGCATGGAGCATGAGGAGCAAACATAAGATTATACAGTCAGGTCCATAAATATTTGGACATTGACACAATTTTCAGTATTCCAGCTCTGTACAACACCACAATGGATTTGAAATGAAACAATCAAGATGTGCTTTAAGTGCAGACTCTGAGCTTTAATTTGAGGGTATTTACATCCAAATCAGGTGAACGGTGTAGGAACACATTTTATATGTGCCTTCCACCTTTTTAAGGGACCAAAAGTAATTGGACAAATTAACATAATCATAAATCAAATTGTCGCTTTTTAATACTTTGTTGCAAATCCTTTGCAGTCAATGACAGCCTGAAGTCTCGAACCCATGGACATCACCAGACGCTGGGTTTCTTCTCTGGTGATGCTCTGCCAGGCCTCTGCTGCAGCTGTCTTCAGTTCCTGCTTGTTCTTTGGGCATTTTCCTTTCAGTTTTGTCTTCAGCAAGTGAAATGCATGTTCAATCGGATTCAGGTCAGGTGATTGACTTGGCCATTGCAGAACATTCCACTTCTTTGCCTTTAAAAACTCTTTGGTTGCTTTCGCAGTATGCTTCGAGTAATTGTCCATCTGCATTGTGAAGCGCCGTCCAATGAGTTTTGAAGCATTTGGCTAAATATGAGCAGATTATATTGCCCGAAACACTTCAGAATTCATTCTGCTGCTTTTGTCAGCAGTCACATCATCGATAAATATAAGAGATCCAGTTCCACTGGCAGCCATACATGCCCACGCCATTACACTACCACCACCATGCTTCACTGATGAGGTGGTATGCTTTGGATCTTGAGCAGTTCCTTCCCTTCTCCATACTTTTCTCTTTCCATCATTATGGTACAAGTTGATCTTTGTCTCATCTGTCCATAAGATGTTGTTCCAGAACTGTACAGGCTCTTTTAGATGTTTCTTGGCAAACTCTAGTCTGGCCTCCCACGTTTTTCAGGCTCACCAATGGTTTACACCTTGTGGTGAAACCTCTGTATTTCCTCTGGTGAAGTCGTCTCTTAATTGTTGACTTGGACACAGATACACCCACCTCCTGGAGAGTTTTCTTGATCTGGCCAACTGTTGTGAAGGGGTTTTTCTTGACGAGGGAAAGGATTCGTCTGTGATCCACCACACTTGTTTTCCGTGGTCTTTCAGGTCTTTTGGTGTTGCTGAGCTCACCATTGCGTTCTCTCTTTTTAAGAATGTACCAAACAGTTGATTTGGCGACACCTAATGTTTTTGCTATCTCTCTGATGGGTTTGTTTTAATTTTTCAGCCTAATGATGGCTTGCTTCACTGATAGTGACAGCTCTTTGGACTTCATATTGAGAGATGACCTCACTAGATTCCAAATGAATATACCACACTTGAAATGAACTCTAGGCCTTTTATCTGCTCCTTGTAAGTGAAATAACGAGGGAATAACACACACCTGGACATGGAACAGCTGAGTAGCCAATTATCCAATTACTTTTGGTCCCTTAAAAAGGTGGAAGGCACATATAAAATGCCCAAAGAACAAGCAGGAACTGAAGACAGCTGCAGCAGAGGCCTGGCAGAGCATCACCAGAGAAGAAACCCAGCGTCTGGTGATGTCCATGGGTTCGAGACTTCAGGCTGTCATTGACTGCAAAGGATTTGCAACAAAGTATTAAAAAGCGACAATTTGATTTATGATTATGTTAATTTGTCCAATTACTTTTGGTCCCTTAAAAAGGTGGAAGGCACATATAAAATGTGTTCCTACACCGTTCACCTGATTTGGATGTAAATACCCTCAAATTAAAGCTCAGAGTCTGCACTTAAAGCACATCTTGATTGTTTCATTTCAAATCCATTGTGGTGTTGTACAGAGCTGGAAAGCTGAAAATTGTGTCAATGTCCAAATATTTATGGACCTGACTGTAGCTGCTGCATTGGTCAGGGCCGGGCAATTTTAGGCAAAATTAGGTAATTCTGAGCCACACACACACACACACTAAAACAAAGCGTATCACAACATAGAAGTTGCATCATATAATTATGGCATGCCCTTCAAATTGTGGATGAGTGGCTGAAGTGATCAGACTCATAATATACAAAGGAAAGAAAAAACTCAAGAACAAGAAAGTAAGAAAAACATTAACTGCTAGCATTTATGAACAAACTGGCCTGATCTAGCTTAAAGCTAAACATTATCCATGGTGACAAAGATGAAAACATTTTTTAAAATGTAAAAGTAGCTATTGGATAGACTCTGCATATTGACTGATAGCTAAGCCAAATAAACAGGGAAAAGAGACAAGGGATAACAGGGAAAAGTGTTGATAAAGAGTATTTGTCTCTCCACGAAACTGCCTGGATCATAATAGTCTCTAATCCATATAGCATGATGCCTGAACATAGGACTTTCACATTAGAATGTCCGTTCTGCCTTAGCTGAGGCTTGAACTCACAACTTCTGAGACTGAGGTCCAGCTTCTATCTCACTGAGCTAATTGGCCAGTGACAGTTCATGTATGGCTTCACAAATTGACTAAGCCAAGCATCAGGGTGCCAGACAGTAGCCATTTGACATTTCTGAAAAGTTTGGGTAGATTTCTCATATGGAAATGTTGCACAAGCTGAGGCTTGAAATCACAATCTTCAACACCAAGAACCATCCTCTATCTCACTGAGATAATTGGCAAACGGAAATGTCACATGTAGCTTCACAAACTGACTAAGCCAGTCACCTGTGTGGTGAAAGAGTGAAATTCAAAATGCTGTAAAAAAAAATTCAGTTTTTGAGATAAAATTCGGATATTTTCCAAACATCATCTACCATGACTCCAAAATTTTGTCATTTTTTAAATGAACATTGAAAATGTATTTAGCAAGAATTTGCAAGTATATGTTTACAATACCATTTACAGTCAAACATTTTGATGCACTGTCGGCTCAATTTTCAATAAATCAAAAATCTGTGTGGATCGTTTGTGTGGGACAGCCTGAAGATGCTCTGTCGCAAGTTTGGTGTCAATTGAGCAAAAGTTGTGGGAGAAGATAGGTTTAAGAAGTTTTACAGTTTTTGAAAAAAACAGAGTGATGGACTTCATAATTTGCAATAGGTTTAAATGTACAAAAGTTTCTTCAGTATTGGGGCTACATTTTGGTGAAAGTTGCAAATCTGTAGCACATATAGTTGATTTGTCGTGAATTTTCAAAATTTTGAACTTTAGAGGCTTGCTGTAGCGCCACCATCAGGTCTATTGGCCTGTTTTTGCAGCTGATGCAATATGGCATGGGACTGGACCTTTGTGCAAAGTTTGGTGATTAATCACACGTGGGAAGTAGGATTTCCCCCGGAGAAGAAGAAGAAGAAGAACATGCAGCAAAACAATAGGGTCCTGGCACCTAATAAGATAAGATAAGAGGAACTTTATTTATCCCAAAGGGAAATTCAGTTTAGATCAGAAATTCAGTCAGTGAGCTCATCTATTTATCAAAGAGTTATACAGTCTGATGGAGTTACATTTCCACAATTTCACTCACATCTGCAGTCAATTTTACTTACAATTTCAACTGATTCGTAATCAGAGTACAGCTACGTTTTCTGAGATGTTAATGAACTATTTGGACTGTAATTGTGATGGTTTCAGCGGAGCAGTGAGTGTGTATTTGTGCACTACTTACGCATTCAGGTGGTCTGCAATACTTTGCCATGCTTTCTCTCATTGTTTTATAACTGCAGCAGTGTTCCGTTTCTTTTTGACTTGATCCTTTACCTCTTTGTAAGCCTCCATGAGAATTTCTGCCTCTGACGGGGAAAAGTACGCCGCTCTTGTTGCCATGGTGAATCGGTGAATCGGTGAATCTGTGATCGATGGCGGGGTCTATTTGAGGAAGCCGCGTGCGCGCACTGATCCAGGATTGGTTTCACCTGGCTTGATGAATCCGTGTCTGCTCATCCTGGCTTGGTCTTTGTGCAACCAATTAAGCCTGGACGCTCTTGATTTGGATTCGTTGAACCCAGCTCAGTCATTTATCCTGGATGTCTGAATCCTACTTTGTGCAATGGGCCCCAGGGGTCCGTTTCAGAAAGGAGGTTCAACAAACTCTTAGCCTAACCCTGAACTCTGAGTTGAGTTACTTTGAGATGGGAAAGTCTGGGTTACCAGTTTCAGATCGACTGATTTCAATCAGTTCAATCAACACAGTGTTCACTTTGAGTTAAGCACGTGGACCACGACTTTAAAAAGCCATCATTAGTGGAGCCCCGATACTACGATTCACCATGGCAACAGGTGACAAAAAAAGGTTGGCGTATTTTACAATAATAAGAGTTGGAAATTTTAATGCGCTCGTACAGCGAATTTGAAGAAATCTTTAGAAAAAGGAATAACACGGTTGCAGCTGCAAAAGAGAGGGAGTCGGCATGGGAGAAAATTGCTGCTCGAGTCAATGCGTAAGTTTAAATGTATTTCATTCATGTATGCAATCACATAATCATATTTGGTGAAAACTGGTGGAATGGTATTAAAGCTAAAATTTATTTCACTTAGATGCAATCCCACTAATGAAAAAAGAACGTGGAAGCAGCTCAAAATGAAATATAAAAACATCGTTCAAACAGGTGAGACTTCAGCATAGTAGTCTCAACATAATACTGTTTTCACACACATAAATGTCCTCTCACCTGTATCCTGTTAAATTAGGCCTATTTAAAGTAACATCTTGACTTCTACTCAGCCAACAGAAAGAAGGCTGAGGCCCATAAAATGGGTGGACCACCACCACCTCTGACAGAGGCAGAGGGAATTCCTGGAGGGAGCTCATCTTCTGAGCCAGTCACACCCCAGGAGCCACCAGCCTTCATAAGATGTAATAGGCCTAGGCCTATATCTTCTTTTGGGCCCATATAGGTCATGGAAATATTAATTTCCCTTTAATGGGTTTTTCTTTTGTCCCAACAGATTCTGATGCCGTTCTCTCTCTTATGGATCCTTATGCCACTGCTACTGTAAGTAGCCAATACTCCATAGATTATGCCATATAGTAGTTCAAAGTATACTGAAACACAACACTCATCTTGACAGGATGATGAGGATGATGAGGTCACATTGTCTGCTGCCACAGAGAAGGAGCCTGAGGGGCCTACAGAGGTAACATCTTGATGTTGTTACTGATAGTTTCCTCTCCATTCACATTTTTTAACATTCTTGTGTGGATTATAGAGTGACATTTAGCTTACACTTAAGTATTAACAGATATTCTTATCCTTTTTAATAGAGCATGGCTGGGCAGCAGGAGGAGGGTCCATTAACCTCCACAGCTCACCTCTAATTAAAACGGTGAAGAAAACTGACTGGACATTCTCCTTGAAATGGGAGATGGAAGCATGGAAAAGAATTCCAGCAGCTGCTGAAAGGCTTTGTCCTGGAGTTTCTTTGACAGGCTGTAAGCTTCACTTATAGTGGCCTCATCCCAGTTGTGTGCGTTTGTCCTCCATACACTGTAGCAGTGCAGTATGGTTCTCCCAAACTGCACAGACAGTTCTGCTTTTAAAGTTCCAGCGCACTGCCGGTGGCCTTGGGATGCGTCTCTGGGTTGCCTTGGCAAGAGCCGCAACACGCTTTGGGGCGCCAGAATAAATGTGGCAAAAGCAGTTAAATCAAGCAACACCTTCAGGATGCTCATCCGTGATGAACAAAGTTGCTGCAAGGTCAAGTTCAGCTGGTGGGCGCAGCAGTGAACAAACTGGGCATGTGGGTATGTCTCTCATGAGCGTCTGTACCCCACGGACGTTCCCACTCATAACAGCTGCTCTGTCATAAGTTTGAGCGATCAGCTTTTCTCCCAGCTTCAGTGGTTCCAGCACATCTTTAATGCTATTACAGAGTCCCAGTCCAGTTTTATCTTTGACCTCAACAAACTCCAAAAACCTCAGTTCTCAGTTGACTCATCTGCTTGTATGGCGACAAATGATGTCTTGTCCACTTGCTTGGCTAGCCCATCTCTGTACACTTAATACATACAGTCTAACAGTTCATTTTGTACAGTGCTGGATGTCCCTTTGAAGATCGGTTGTGCGTCATGGAGCCTCGTATGTCCCTCGCACATCATCTCAAAAATGCACCTGAATATTCCCGGATTCAGAGAGTCTGCCGACTCGTCATGGCCCGTGCTGTCTCACATTTTCCACATAGTTTAATACATGTTATGATCCAACTGAGCACGTACCTGTTTTCCTCCACCTGTCTGTTATGCTGCTCAATGGAGCGCCTGTACGCACTGTCAATTTGCACAGCGACATTTACTCTTCCAAGTAAGCCCAGTTTAACAGCATTATCCAGACGACTCCCGCTACTTTCGTGTTTTGCAATCCTCTCAGAGGGATATTTCAGGTCTTTGAAACCCGTCCTTGACCATGTACCATCTCCACCAAATAGCAGACAGGGGAAGCAGAAGGTGCCTTCTTTTGTATGCTAACTGTTAGCCACTTTTTCCTCGAAAACCACTCCACATTAAACCCACGGTTAACTTTACTGGCAGTCTGTGTGATGATAACATCCCTTGGCTGGTGGGCACCAAGTCGCTTTATCTCCGATTTTTCCTCCAAAGTAAGAGTGTCAAACCTCCGGTCCAGTAAAGAGTCCACCTCGTTCATTTTAGTTAGCCACAGTTTTCCCTCTTCTTGTCGGCTGTAACTTTACATTTAAAAAGTGTTTACGCCAGATGTCACAGACGGAGAGCCAATCAAATATGAAATGAAGCTGTTGTGGGGCATCAGGCTGACTGCCCCACTGGTCAACATATTTGTGTGATATAAATTAATACTAACACTCTGAGCATGCGCATTCATGTTTTCCCATGTACAATATACTGCATCGAGAGCCAGGGGCACATGTGCAGCATGAGGAGACCGGATGGCAGCGTGAGACCGCGAGACCACTGTGAGATTTTGAGATTCAACATGGCGGCACCTAGCTGCTAGATTAGATATCAACAAACTAGCCAAACAAATATAATTACCTGACAACTCCAGCCTGCACCATCAGCCAGACTGGAGGACCTAGAAGAGTTTATCAATCATTACTACTACGAATGCGTCATGGAGGGTCCTGCCGACAACCCCAGTAAGAGGAAGAAGACAGACTCAGCCACCGATACACAAGACTTATTATCCTCCGAATTTAGCGTCTTGGAATCCATCAACAAGAAGCTAGAAGTTGCTCGGTCTGCTTCACCAGGAGATAAAAGACCTGAAGGTAAGCTTGGAGTTCACTTACCAGCAGATTAGCGACCTGCAGCAAAACAACGCTGAACTCCGCTCCACCTTAGCAGCGGTCACTTCAGATGTAGATCTCCTCAAAAAGGAAAATAAACTCCTGAAGGAAACTGTCCTCGACGTGCAGTCCAGAAGCATGAGAGACAATTTAATCATTTCTGGCATCCCGGAGAGCACACCAGACAACCCAGAAGTCCAGGTAAAAAAGTTCATGGTGACGGCCCTCAAGATCCCGACGGAGACTGCTGACAACATCACCTTTCACACACAGGCTCAGACCCCGAGGAGGTCAGCGTCCTCGTCTGATCATCGCCAAATTCGAACATTATCAGCAGAAAATGCTCGTTAAGAGTAAAGGACGAGAGCTAAAAGGCACTTCATTCGGTATGAACGATCAGTTCCCCAGGGAAATCAACGAGAGGTGGAAAGTGTTATATCCCATTTTAAAAGAGCACAGGCAGAAGGGAAATAGGACCTCTCTTGTGGTAGACAAATTATACATAGATGGTCAACTGTTCCGCCACTCTACCACCACCCCATGGCTCTTCTAAGTGAGATAAGTGCCCCTAAAACCACAAAACAAAGTAGAACCATAGCTTAATTGTATTATCAAAGGAATATAAAAAAAAGACCAAAAGATGTGTGTATGCATGTATATATATTGGGGCTGCACTATTCTTGAAATAACTAAATAAATATGGGCATGTATATTTCATTCAAAATGGTATTCTGACACATTTCTCCTGCAACAGATAATTAAGCATTCCTGCGATTGCAATGCAATTAATTGTGCAGCCCTGGTATATATATATATATATATATATATATATATATATATATATATATATATATATATATCTGTATGTATGTATGTATGTATGTATGCAGATGTATATGTATGTACATATGGATGTATGGATATATATGTATATATAATGAACACAACACTGACTTAGTGAAAAGGAAAAAAAGGAAAGAAAAAAAAAATCTCACAGGGTGTGAATGTACACTTCACACACCCGACCCAGTATTCTCCCTTTCCTTCTCTATTTTTTTCCTTCCTTCATGTCCCAGAAGACCCAGACCCAGAAGGCCGCTACATCATTATTCAGGCAACAATCTTTAACAAATTATATACAATCGTTAACCTGTATGCCCCTAATAATGATGATCCAGCCTTCTTTCACACAGTCTTCTCTCTACTATCTAACCTATCAGACAGCTTGACAACTATAATTGGAGGAGACTTTAACGCAGTCCTAAATGCTTCATTAGACCGATCTAGTAACTCAGTACACACAAAGCAATCACAATTGGCTAAGGTAATACAGGAATATATGGATGATTTTGGGCTTGGCGATGGCTGGAGACTCAAATACCCATTGAAGAGGGAATATACTTTCTTCTTTCCTGTGCATCGCTCATTTTCAAGAATTGACTTTTTTCTCTTAAATAACTCCATCTCACAAATAATTCCCACAAAAATACACCCAATCATTATCAGCGACCATGCACCAATATCACTCAATCTGCAAATAGAAACCATCCATAAACGGTCCCCAACATGGCACTTTAATATCTCTTTACTTAAAGACCCAGACTTTGACAAAATGGTGAGACAGGAGTGGGCAAACTTTCTTGAAGATAATGACTCTCCAAATTTATCTCCATCTTTAATATGGGAGGCTGTAAAGGCAGTAATCAGAGGAAAAATTATATCATACTCCTCCTACAAGAAGAAACAGGAATTGCAAGCAGAAAAAAACATTGAGGAAAAAATTAAACAACTAACACAGGAATATGCAAACAATCCAAGTGATCAAGTATGGACCCAATTACAGTGTACAAAATCGCAATTGGACAATATTCTATCAAAGAAAACTGAATTTATCATACAGCAACTAAGATATAATAACTTTGAACACAGTAACAAATCAGGAAAATTTTTGGCTAATCAGCTCCAATGCAATAAAGAAAAATCTCTGATACCAACAATCCAGGGGCCATCCGGAAATGACACACAATCCCCTCAGGAGATCAATCAGATTTTCTATTCTTTCTACCGTAACTTATATTCAACAGTAAACAATCCAAACTCAGAAGATATTCAGGCTTTCCTCGACAACCTAAATTTACCTCAATTATCCGCGGAACACAGAAATATTTTAGATGCCCCCCTGACTATTAATGACCTGCAGAGCGCATTAGACAAAATGCCAACAGGTAAGGCTCCAGGTCCAGATGGCTTTCCTGCCGAATTTATAAAACATTTCTGGACAATATTAGCACCACTTTTCATCAGGACAGTGACAGAGATCAAAAAGAACGGAGGTATAAGACCTCACATGAATACAGCAGCAATCAAATTATTACTAAAGCCAGACAAAGACCCCACACTTCCTTCTAGCTACCGTCCTCTATCACTAATCAACAGTGATATCAAAATTATCTCAAAGGCACTTGCTTCTAGACTGGAGAAAATAATCGCATCAATAATTCATAATGATCAAACGGGCTTCATTAATGGCAGACACTCAAGTAATAACGTCAGAAGAGTTCTTAATCTGATAAGTAAAGTACAACGGGTTAATACAAAAGCAATTATTCTGTCACTTGATGCAGAAAAAGCCTTCGACAAGGTCAACTGGTCCTTCCTATTTGCCACCCTGAGTGGATTTGGCTTTGGAGAGTCATTTATCCAGTGGGTATCAGCCCTATATAATTCCCCTAAGGCCACAGTCACCACCAACGGGATCACATCTAAAAGCTTCACTTTGCAGAGAGGAACCAGACAAGGGTGCCCACTCTCACCTCTACTGTTTGCAATATTCATCGAACCATTGGCTATGGCAGTCCGTCAGAACAGCAAGATCATAGGTATCCATTCCGCAAATTCAGAGCATAAAATTAATCTATATGCCGACGACATTTTACTTTACAATAACCGAAATCGTCTTTACATGAAGTATTTAATCTCATAACAAATTTTTCTAAACTTTCGGACTACTCCATCAACTGGTCCAAATCGACAATACTGCCAATAACGGAGAACTCTTCGAATCCTGCAGACCAAAAATGTTCTCTCCCTGTGGGCAACATAAGATATCTTGGCATAAATATTTCATCCAAACTATCAGACTTGGTCCACCTGAACTTTAGCCCGCTGCTAGATAAGATCTGTGGTGACCTGAAGCGCTGGAATAATCTTCCCATCTCCCTCCTGGGTCGAATAGCCACAGTTAAAATGAAAATTCTATCCCAAATTAACTATTTTTTTCCATGATTCCATTCACACCCACATCGAAATGGTTCCTGTCATTAGATTCTGCAATTATAAAATTCTACTCAAAGAACAAAACACCAAAAATTAGCCTAAGCACCCTTCAGAAAAACAAACTGGAAGGGGGTTTGGACACTCCTAACTTCAAACATTACTATTTAGCTATTCAGCTACAATACCTATTGAAATGGTTATATCCTAACGAAGGCTACAACTCCTGGCTCGAACTAGAACAGGCGGACTGCAACAATATAAAACTTTCTGACCTCCCGTTTATCACTACTACACTCAGACGTCATAACTGTTTTAAGAACCCAATGATTGCTTCCACCTTGTCAGCCTGGTGGAAAACACTAGAAATCACAAACTCTCAGATAGAACCTTGCTTGCTCTCTCCAATTTGGCACAACCCGGATTTTGAAATCAACAAAAGACCTCTCCATTTTAGCACATGGGAGATGAAGGGAGTAACTCATTTCCATCACCTTTTCCAAGACAATATACTTATGACATACACAAATTTATTTCAAACTTTTGAAATAAGAAATGGAAATTTTCTACAATATTTACAATTGATAAAAACAATCAAGAGGAGAATTCCAGTGCCTCAGGACACTTTGCAGCCGCCAGAATTTGCCAAACATATTACAAAGCTTTCTCCGAGTAATAAGAAGAACCTTTCTAAGATTTATAAATTACTGTCAAAGACCAGCTCTATACATTTACCAATTTTAAAATGGGAAAAGGAGCTGGGTGTATCACCGGACCCTGACATCTGGACTCAGATATGCAAAAATACATTTAAGATGACAAGACACACTAATATACAACTTATCCAATTTAAAGTACTCCACAGAACACACATCACCCAACAAAAGATGAATAGAATGGGCTTTAGTCAATCTGACACATGCACTCAGTGTACTCAGAACACTGCAGACACCTACTTTCATGCACTCTGGTTATGTTCAACCGTCCAGCACTTCTGGTCAACAGTCACTCAAAAACTCTCCTCCATTTTGGACTGCAGGATCCCGTTATCTCCCAACCTGTGCTTAATTGGTGACCTGATGACAATTGACCTCCCAAACAGCCACTGCAACTCTCTTCTTGTAGCTCTCGCCATTGCCAAGAAAACAATCCTAGTCAATTGGAAAGATAAACAGACCCTCAACATCAACCACTGGCTGAATCTCCTTATGGAACATATTTCGCTGGAGATTATTATTTATAATATTTTCTGCTGGCCACAGAAACCAATTAACATACTTTACAGAAAAATGGTCACCATTTATTCACTCACTAAACATGTCTGTATAGTGCCACTCAGCCTGTGAGCATATGCCACCTGTACATATAAATATTACAACTCAAGAAAGACTGTTGTGTCATATGTAACGTGTTTCTGTTAATGATGCAACCCCTATTCCCTCTATCTCACACACCACAATATACCACAGCGGTTCATCAGATTTCAAGGTCTTAAGCATGTGTTAGGTGCACCTTCTCCCCCTTGAATCCGGGCCTGCTCCCTGGCTCTGTGTGGGATCGCCGGGCCGGGTGGTTTCCCCTGGGAGCGGGTGCGTCTGGACTGCTGGCCCTGTGTGCCTAGGGGGGGCGGGGTGTCCTCGTGCTCCCTGGGCCGGGGGCAGCGTGGCCGGTCCCCCTTGGGGGGCTGTTTCCGCCCCGGGTGGTGCGGGGTGGGTGGGCTCCCCCCCTTCGCTCCGCTCCCGCCCTTCCCCCTCCCTCCGTGCTTCCCCCTCCCTCCTCCCTCCCCCCTCTCCCCGTCCCTGCCTGCCCCTCTCTGCCGGCCTCAGGCGGGCCCGGGCTCCCCTGGGCTGGTGGGCCTGGTGTGGGGGCTGGGTGCTGCCCACGGGGGGTGTTCTGGTGCTGCGCGGTGTGGGCCTGCCCGTTGGTGTGCGGCCGGCAGTGGGGGGTGGGTCGGATGGGCTGGGGGTCCAGCTTTGGGTCTGTGGCGGTCTGGGGGGGTACTGGCGGGGTTGCGGGTTGGCCTGTGCTCCTGCGCGTCGGGGTTCGGGGGCTGGGTGGGGGCTGGGTGGGGCTCGTCATCCGCGCTCCATGGTGGCACGCCTCGTCCTTCTGCTGGGGGTCGAATTTGCTGCGGGTGGTATGACCCAGGTTGGGACCATTGCAGGGGCCTGGCGCTGCAGTTGCTTGGGGGCGGGGTTGGGTGGGGGCCTGTTGGGTTTCCTTGGGCACTCCTGCAATCTTGGCGTGACAGGCCGCCCCCCTTCCCCCGCGGGGCTGGCCCTGGACCCTGGTGATGGTTTTCATAAACACATTGGGAGGGTTCAAATACACGCATGCATGTTCGATACTTCAGCCCCGTGATGCATCGCAAAGAACCGATGGGTTCACTTCAAAGGAGTCCACTTGCTTCTCAAATCTACCACACTGCACTGGCAACTCTTCTCTACAGTCGGTCTGTCCCCCTCCACCAAGACTCTCACATTTTTGGTGTTCAGTATAGACTTCTCTTTTGTTTTTGTTTTTCAGTACAGTATAGTAGACATGTATATGTTTATTTTTGATAATCTGCATGGAGCACAACCACCTCAAGGCCACAATACATCAGCTACACTGCCTGTTTATCCCCTGTTTTTTTGTTTGTTTGTTTATTTGTTTGTTTGTTTTTCCTCCTTCTTCTCCACATGCACTGTCACTGTATAACTCAGGACCTAAGCACCTGCCCCCTCCCCCTTACTTGTTCCTTACTTTCCCCTTGACACACCTTGGTGTATCAAGGCCCTCTCTGGCTCATATTAGGAAGTTTTTCCAATAAAGGCTGATAGGCTAGTCTCCAGGGAGGGTGGGTGACGGTCACGACCACGCATTATGGGTATAAAATACTTGACTGCAAGATTAACAGTGCATCAGTCTTCACAAGAAGCTTGCACCCTTTTGTGGAGCTAAGCTACGAAGACCAATGCAGACAAGTAGGGGGAAAAAAAGAAAAAGGCATGGCATATATGTCCACAGTAACTTATTATTATTGTCATTATTATTATTATTATTATTATTATTGGGTCTTATAAGAGTGGGCTACAATGAGCACCGGGCCATCAAATCACAGCATCCGCGGTGAGAGGACACGGAATTGTGTGCGCTTTTACGCACACAGGTCAAGGCGATCACGGATATTTGATGTGGGAAAGATGTAGCCAGATGTATTACCTGTTTTAGATACGTGGCTGTCTGTCTGTCCGTCCATCCGTAGCACGAGCCATGTGCACCACCGACACGTGCGTAAAAGCACAAACAGTCTCTCAAGGAGGGACAGCCATGAGGCAATGAATGAGGAAATAATCGCCCAGACGTTTAATCGGACCGACGTTTAATACGCAAAATGGAGTCAAACCCCCAGCGGCTATTAGGTGCCCGGCGGCTATTTGCCACTGGGTGACTATTGGGAAATATACGGTAACTCACATAACTCATAACTCACGGAGGAGCAAAGTGGCAAACAATTTGATTCAATAACACTGGTATTCACCAACACTCCTATTCACTGATGAGCATATTATTGACCTAATTAAGTGCAACTTAAACTAACTGTTGTATATTTAACTTTATGTCTTAGCCAAACAGAACACTTAAAATCAACACTATTTTACTACATTTTATAATTTGTAGACTACTTAAGTAGCCAAACATACCCCATACCTCACATCAAAGTGTAGTGTGTGGCATATCCGATGTACATGAGTTATTAACTCATTGTTTTGAGTTAGTATCCCTCAATGATGTTATCCATCGTGACTGAGAGATGAAGAGTGTGGATTGTCGACAGCTGTAACTGTACTCATTAACTTCATTATTGGACTTGGTATCTCATTATTTTGACTTAGTATCTCATTATTTAGACTTAGCAAGTCATTATTTTGACTTAGTATCTCATTATTTTGACTTAGTAAGTCAATATTTTGACTTAGTATCTCATTATTTTGAGTTAATAGATCTTATTTTTTTCCCATCAAGTGGCGGAAATGGGCTTCCATAACCTGCAGCCCAACATCTGCTGCTAAAGCTAAAGCGCCCCATTCACTTTAACAGCAGATTATCCGTGAATCCCAGTTTTCTTCGATGAAAGTTTGTAAAACTACCTGGTAAGTGTAACTCGCCATTTATCAGCAGAGAATTGAACCCCATGGGGAGTGTGCTGCAAAAGCGCTGCAGGGACTGTAGGCCTATTTATAACATGGGGGATGCATTTTTTTTTTTATTAATATAACAATATTTAATTACATTTTTACTGCAATAACTCCACATTTACCTACAAAATATGTGCTGAATTAAAAGGTGGCTCCTAATGTTATTTAATTTAAAACCTATTATTCATGCTGCTTGTCTTACACCTACAAACAAAGCATGTTTTAAATAGTGTACTTTTATAAGGGAGTTTAGCATGAGGCAGTAGTAGTAGTAGTAGCTGTAGTTGGTGTGTTGCTCAGCAGACATACCTCAGTGTAGATACTACTGATTATTTTTTCACTAGCATATTTTAAAACCTAGCTGTACCTAACTGGCCATTTTTTCAATTATTCAAATGTGTCTGGGTGGTCAATAACAGATTTCTGTGGTGTGGCAAACTCAGAACATATTTATTATTGCTATACAGACTTTAAGGTACAGGTTAGATTCAGATACATTTGTGTCATAAGCTGGTTGTTTTTCTGCTATTTTTAACCACAGACAGCCTGTATAATGTATAATGTCTGACCGTAAAATCCTCAAAAGTTAAATTATTTCCCTGTAAAGTTTTTGAAGATAAATATAAATGGGCATAGGTCATTGAAAGTCCTTGAATTTATCAGTTCTGTTTTTGAGTAAAGGGGTGGAAATTATTATTATTATTATTTTTATCTGATTCATCGATTAATCAAAAAAATAATCGATCTGTTAATCGATTATTAGAATAATCGTTAGTTGTAGCCCTGCCTTTTTTAATTTGTTTGATTTATGTATGTAAGGATTCAGGGACTGCCCATTAGACAGGTGTAGTATAGGCTCTTGATGCCCTCTGTCACGCTAGGTGGGTTTCTCTCTTATCCAAGTCTCCAATCTGGTCAATGTTCTGGAAAAGCTCAATATCACTTTGAAATCTACTATAGGTACAATGAATAATCTCCTCCACATACTGTATAATCTTATCAGGGGCCGGGCAGCCTAAGCTGTCAGGACCCTATTGTGATCCTGCATGTTCTTCTTCTTCTTCTTCCGAGGAAATCCTACTTCCCATGCGTGAAAAATCACCAAACTTTGCACAAAGGACCAGTCCCATGCCAGATTGCCTCAGCTGCAAAAACAGGCCAATAGTCCTGATGGTGGCGCTACAGCAAGCCTTTAAAGTTCAAAAATTTTGAAAATTCACAACAAATCAACCAAATGTGCTACAGCAACTTTCACCAAAATGTAACCACAATACTGAGGAAACTTTTATATATTTAAACCTATTGCAAATTATGAAGTCATCATTTTTTTCAAAAACTGTAAAACTTATTAAACCTATCTCCTCCCACAATTTTTACTCAATTGACACCAAACTTACGACAGAGCATCTTCAGACTGTCCTACACAAACGATCCACACAGATTTTTGATTTATCGAAAATTGAGCCTACAGTGCATCAAAATGTTTGACTGTAAACGGTATTGTAAACATATACTTGCAAATTCTTGCTAAATACATTTTCAATGTTCATTAAAAAAATGAAAAAATTTTGGAGTCACGGTAGATGATGTTTGGAAAATATCAGAATTTTATCTCAAAAACTAATTTTTTTTTTTTTTTTTTTTTTTTTTTACAGTATTTTGAATTTTGCTCTCGGGAAAAATTGGAGTCAATGCAAAAATAGCATTTTTAAACATCAGTTTTTCACTTATGGAGCCAATAAATCATTGTTAAAAACAAATTACAAATAACATCTCCATGCTGTCTAATGCAATATGTATTTTTCGGATTTTTGTCTTAATAACTGAATTTTTGACAGCCGTTTGAAATCTGCCTTTACACACCAACAGCTGCTGTTTTGCACACAGGTGACTGGCGTAGTCAGTTTGTGAAGCTACATGTGACATTTCCATTCGCCAATTATCTCAGTGAGATAGAGGATGGTGCTTGGTGTTGAAGATTGAGAGTTCAACCCATAGCTCATGCAACATTTCCATATGAGAAATCTACCCAAACTTCTCATAAAGGTCCAGTCCCATGCCAGATGTCCTCAACTGGAAACACAAGACAATAGTTCTGATGGTGGCGCTACAGCAAGCCTCTAAATTTCAAAACTTTGAAAATTCATAACAAATCAACCATATGTGCTACAGCTTTGGAACTTTCACTTTGAACTTTGCTTTTCCATGACATGGATGGCGGCTGTCTGGCACCTTGATGCTTGGCTTAGTCAACTTGTGAAGCCACACATGAACTGTCACTGGCCAATTTGCTCAGTGAGATAGAAGCTGGACCTCAGTCTGAGAAGTTGTGAGTTCAAGCCTCAGCTAAGGGAGAACGGACATTCTAATGTGAAAGTCCTATGTTCAGGCATCTTGCTATGTGGATTAAAGACTACTAAGGTTAAAATAATTATGATCCAGGCTGTTTCGTGGAGAGACAAATACTCTTTATCAACGCTTTTCCCTGTTATCCCTTGTCTCTTTTCCCTGTTTGGCTTAGCTATCACTCAATATGCAGAGTCTATCCAATAGCTACTATTACATTTTAAAAAATGTTTTCATCTTTGTCACCATGGATAATGTTTAGCTTTAAGCTAGATCAGGCCAGTTTGTTCATAATTGCTAGCAGTTAATGTTACTCTTACTTTCTTGTTCTTGAGTTTTTTCTTTCCTTTGTATATTATGAGTCTGATCACTTCAGCCACTCATCCACAATTTGAAGGGCATGCCGTAATTATATGATGTAACTTCTATGTTGTGATATGCTTTGTTTTAGTGTGTGTATTACATTTTTCACATGGGCTTTTACATAAACCACACATGTAGTGTTTTATGATGAAATAAATTATTACTTTTTAGAAGAAAGGGACGATTGAGCTGCTGTTTTAGTGCTGGGTGAGACATCAGTGTTTAACAATGTTATTAAAGCTACAGGGAACAAAATAACAAACATATTTATAAAAAAGAAACATCAGTATGGGATTTATTTCTATATTAAATGTTTGTCTATAAAATTATGTAAAATTCATATTACCTTTCCCCAATTCCAATCTGGCATCCACAAACATCTCACTTTGTCTGACTAAAGGTCCAAAACCATGATAAAGCAAGACTAGAGGAAGATATCCTCAAATCTGCAAAGGTAACTCCAACACTGGTGCCTGAAACAAACAATCCATCATGAAATAGTTGTGGATTACTTATTGATTTATTGACTAATCACTGCAGCTGTAGAATTCCTATAATGAGCTAAAAGAAGTTTTAAACATATATACCGCAGATATGTCTCTTGCTCATTATCATCATCATCATCATCATCTTATGCTTCGAATGCCACCTTTTTTTCATCTTCCTACACTCTGCTTGTTGCTCAGAATTGCCCAATTTTGCCTAAAATTGCCCGGCCCCAACCATTGCTGCACAGCAGCTATCATTAAATTGTGTGTTTGTGTCCCAGGCCTTACTGGCTGGCACAGTCTCTGGTCTGTGCTGGGGTTGAGGACACCTACCACCTGCTGCTACATTTCAGGATCTACAATACTGAGTTGACTGTGACTACCATGCACACATTTGCGTGTCTTTAAACCTTAGATTCCTATACAGTCAGACACATGTATACACCTGTGTAGGACAGAAAGATGGCAGGTATTGGACTACATTTGGTACCCATGAACAGGTACATCTCCTCCACACAAGGGGTGGGCGATATTGTTGTTTTAACGATGTGCAAATTTACGTTTGAGTATGCAAATGACTTCACAAAAACAACTGAAAACACACGTTGAAACCAGGCTGAAACCCCAAACATTCACTGAACAAGAGTTATGTAACTTGCGTGCAGCAGCATGCTGAAGTAGCCTACGCCTAGGTGGTCACATGATCTCTCACTGGCACCTTCCCGGCAGGTCAACCTGTTAACTTGGAATTCTCTTCTATTATATTATTCACGGTTCTCATCCCTGCGCCACTCTAGAGGAAAAGTGGTCCTCCTCCATGTGGGTAGGACGCATGCGCAGTGTGAGTTAGTGAAAGAACGTAAACTCTGGAGGTTGTACTGATACTGGTGGCTATAATCACATGGTGAGTCAATAAAAGTGACTAAAGAATAAACGTTGTGTATATTCAAGTATTAATTAACAGGCCTGCTGCTAAACAAACATTAGCGAGACAACATAGTAACGGGGAGCATAAGTCAGTCCGATGCCCCAAAAGTCCTACCGCCCATCTCTCCGACTACCCATTAATCCGACTTTTCTAGGCCCATTGGCCCGACTGCCCATTGCTGCGACCAAAGTAATCCCTGTATTCCGACCAGGGCTAAATCCGACCATCCAGAATTCCGACTTTGGGTCAGTTTGGAAAGGCTCAAGGCGAAGGAGACTCACAGTCACAGTTTATGTGTTTGCCTATTTCTGTTCTTTTTGTCACCGGCTTTCCTGTTTATGTCATTTTGTGGAGCAGTGGTAAATGTCTCTGCTGCTCTGCTCTGCTCATGCCACTCTCACGCGCTCACTTCTAATTTTGATGCATGTTTGTTTTAAGGAGATTTTTTTTATACTTGTTGTACTGCTACAACAAAGCTAAAAACAGAGATCAAATTAACTTCTTCCGAAGGTATCTGGATGTTTCAGTGTGTGTTTTTTGGACATTTCAAAGTTGGTCCCTGCCCGCTGCCATTATGAAAATCCATTGCCCGTCGGACCCCCCCTGGAACTCCAAAAGCGTTTTGATGACTCTGAAAGTTCTCCAAACCCTTCGCTGGCATGGCGGTGAGTAGAACATTGGTGAATTATTGATTTTGGGTGGAATATCCCTTGAATTACAGTAAAGCAGCAGCAAAGGAGTTGTGTGTTTCTTCATAAAATAAAACTACATCAGCCAAATATAATTTCCACATTCATTGATGCAGTCATTTGGGTACTTAATAATCAGTAAGTTTTGATAATAGAAAACAAGCTGCCTCGAGTCCATATTTAATACAATATTTTTCTTCAGTGCCTGTGGCTGATATCAGACTGATGTTTGGCTAACTTAAAATGAAATATTGCCCACCCCTGTGTCATTAACTCTGGTGCAAGTTGTGCGCAAATGATGCGCTGGGGTCCGGGTTGTTTGGAGAGCTCTCCATGGTGCTGATCGGCCTCCACAGCGATGCGTCGCAACAGGGCTCTGGGTCAGAGAGGCTCGAGGCAAGGGAGGCTCACAGCTTATGTATTTGCCACTTTCTTTTCTTTTTGCCACCTGCTTCCCTGTTTGTGTACATTTTTGTCCTCATGCTTATGACAAGCGCCGTCCCCTGCAGATTGGCAGCTGACTTGAGAATTATGCATTACTGTGGTTTACTATTGCGCATTTCCTTTTGCTGCTATAAACATTTGCTTAGAATCTGTGATACAGTGGAAACTGGTAAAAACAAACGTGTATCGCAATTACAGAAAGAAGTGTCAGGCTGGGAAGTGAAGTTTTGCTCAGAGGGAGAGAGAGCGTGAGACTGTTACTGAGTTTTATATGTTTACATCAGGCTGATTGGTCGGTGATTTATGAGGCTGTGGTTTTAAGGAAATTATACAACAACCTTACAGTTTAATACACACAGAAAAGGACAATTTATGCTTAAGTTAGTGCATCTGTTGAATTACACAGAAGATAAGGAGTTTAACTTTTTTAAATTATTAACTAGGCCTATAAAATAATTAGAAGTGAAAATAAGAGGAAATGTGAATATTTGCTTCGCAAGTTGATTTACGCACGATGTGCGCCCCTACATTTTTTTATTTGCATTCCTAGGGGCCACTGCGCTCCTACGGTGGTGAAGTGAGTTGGGGTTGTTTCTTAATTGAAACCCTGACCTGACATGTCTTGTCCTGACAACCGCGACACGCTCATGTGTGGAGTCGTCGTCAAACTCATGGAGGAATCATAACACTTTTCTCTGACATGTGACGTCCTCACTCAGGGTGATCTGAGCTTTAATCATCATTTTGATAATTAATAACACCATTTTCTTGTTTGCTGCACATACATCAGTATTTTGACTTGGTAATTTATCTGCAATTTATAATTTCTTGCGTCACTGTAGCGTCACATTATTTGGTTACATGTATAGTTTGATCACTGTCGGACAGGTGTAGACTGTGGTCGTAAAAAGTTTTTGACTATCACTGTTGTTTATGGACTTTAGATTATTGAGTTTGTTAATTTGATGGCTTTTTCGTTATTTTTGAAATTTCTTATAATTATGTAATCAAGTTTGTCTGTGTTTTCACCTGCTTTGGGAAATTAAACCGTTAAAAGAACCACTCAGTCGCTTTTTTTTGTCTTGGAGGTGCGTTCAAACGCCACAGGCTGCATTGTCCACGGCATGATATGCCGTGACAGATTTACTTATTTACTTATTAGGGACGATGAGTTTTCTCGCTTTTGTTAATTTTTAATTCCTGTTTTTCGTTTGGCTTTTAAATGTACAGTTTAATAAGTTGCATTGACTGTCAAGTTCAATCTGAGGACACAAAGCAGATGAACTGATAATACAAGATCCTGAGAGAAGAGTCTCCACTCCGCTGCAATTGTCATGTGGTTGTGACTTGAACCTGAGCATGAATTAAAGTTTTCTAAATTTGACTTTTGCCTCTTAATTGTACATGCAGCACACACAAATATTTTTTAAGGTAAGCATTTATGATTGAATTGTAGAATATTGTACAGCTCAAAAGGCCCGACCTAAATGAATGACGGTCGTATTAATTAATTATTTATAGGCCAAATATAAAGAACGCCTGGCCCCGGGCGCTGCTGCTTTCATTGATCGCTTAAACATCGGCTGGTGGACTCGAGGCAGCTTGTTTTCTATTATCAAAACTTACTGATCATTAAGTACCCAAATGCCTGCATCAACGAATGAGGAAATAATATTCACAGACCCTACTTTTAAATAAAAACATGATCATACTAATGAAGATTACAATTAACCACTCAGATAACCCAAATTTGTCTTTTCCTTTTATTTTTTCTTCAGGGTACACCAGAATGCTTCAAATAAGTGTTACTGTAAAAATCGCAACATTTTTCTGGGGGATTGCCCCCAGACCTCCCTACAGCGGTTCAGTTCACAAGTATGGTGTGTGTTTTAGATAGATAGATAGATAGATAGATAGATAGATAGATAGATAGATAGATAGATAGATAGATAGCTAGATAGATAGAGACTAACAGTAAATAGGTTGAAGGTGTGCCCCCCTGAAAAAATGTAATCCCCCACCCACCCTCTTTAATTTACTTCTGCAGCCGTCTTGTCTGTGGATTTCGCTGACCACAATGTCATGTAGAGATTTTTTTTTTTTTAACTTTCGTTTCTTTTGGATTTTTGTGGGTATTATGGAGCCATTTTGGTCCGTGTTTGTAAGCCTTTTTTTCCTGGATTAAATTTTCTAAAGTTGCAACATTTGGGGTCGGAGTGTGGGGTCGGTCTGCTTCCCGTTCAAGGCATCTCCTCCTTCGGATGCCGAGACTTTGTGTTTATTAATTAAGCTTTCACTGACTGTATTACATCTGTGCACATGTCTTAAAACATGAAAGGAACAGGAGCAGGACCCACGCGCTTTTGACTAGACTGTGGCGCCGTCAAAATACAGGAGATTAAGTTGATATCTCAGTCAATATGTACTCCTACATCCTGCTTCTGGGCCGGATTAGTTGGTCTAATACACTGTCGTAATTACTGGGAGTCGGAACACTGGGCATAGGTTAAGTCGGGGAAATGGGAGGTCGGACTAATGGACGCAAAAATGAAATGTATGGTCGGAGAAATGGGAAGTCGAACTTCTGGGTAGTTGGAGAAATAGAGTCGGACTAATGGGCGCAAAAAATAAGAAATGTATGGTCGGAGAAATAGGAAGTCGGAGAAATGGGAAGTCGAACACACGCCATGCCCCCATAGTAACACCGCCCACGGATGCTCCAGCAACTTCGGAAGACGTGTGTCATCTGTAGTGATAGGTCCCAGCTTGTCAGGCTAAAGTTCGCAGTACCGGAAGACCATCTACGGAGCTACCTAGCCTAGCCACAGTTAGCTGAACGAAGTGGCAACATGGCACAGTTTCAAGGCTCCCCGCCGGAAAACTTCATCTTCAAGGCTGAAGACTGGCCTAAATGGACTAAACACTTTGACAGATTCCGCATTGCTTCTGGATTGGAGACGCAAGCAGAAGAGAATCGCAGGAATGTGCTCTTTGAGAGAGTAAAGTTTAATCGGTGGCTTCAAGAAACGGGAGAGATGGCCGACAGTTTCATTACGGCGCTGCACTGCCTGACGGAGTTCTGCGGTTACGGGACTCTACATGATGAGATGGTGGGGGACAGGCTTGTGGTGTGTCTGCCGGACAAACGCCTATCTGAACAGTTGCAAATGGACCCGGAATTGACACTACAAAAGGCCGTCACTAGAGTCAAACAGAGAGAGCAGGTAAAAAAAGCAGCAAGAAATGTTAAGAACATTTTTCCATTAATATCATCCATGAGAAACAATTAATGAGCTATAACTCAGGCTTTTAAAAACACATATTTAAAATAATATCATCTAATTATCATTATCTTCAAAATAGGGCTGCTACTAATGATTATCTTCATTGTCGACTAATCTGTCGAATATTTCTTTGATGAGTCAACTAATCATTTCATCGAAAAATGTGTTAAAATGTTGAAAAATGTCGGCCTGTATCGCCCAAACTCAAACTCCATCTAATGTCTTGTTTCATACTCACGCCAAAGGGTTTTAGTTCACTGTCACGGGAGAGTGTGTAAAGCTGCCAATATCTGAACGTAAGAAGCTGCAGTAAGAGTATTTTAGGGTACTTTTATAGTACTTCTCTATGAAAAATGACTCAAACCGATTAGTCTACTACTAAAATGGTCACCGATTATTTTAATAGTCGATTAGTCAACGATTAGTCGACTAATCGTGGCAGCCCTACTTCAAAATCCCCCAAAATATCGAGATATTTTTGTCCATATCGCACACCCCTACTCCACACACAATCCTATTAAATTGTGCGTTTGTGTCCGAGGCCCTACCGGCTGACACGGCATCTGGTCTGTGCTGTGGTTGCAGACACCTGCCACTACTTACTCCACCACCTGCTGCTACATTGCAGTATCTACTATACCATGATAACATGAAGTGTGTGGAGTGCACGGTACTCACAGTACAGTTTACTGTGAGTACCGTGCACTCCACAAACTTCATGTTATCATGGGCTAAATTAGCACTGTAATCTTGTTATATTAACTCAATTGAATACTATTTCATTGCAGGCTTCCAATGGCACAACAGCTGTTACTGAGGATAAGGGATAGGTTGGGTTCTGTCATTAACAGATTACCCAAAGATTTTGAGTACCTCCTGTTTGTGTGCACTCAAGAGATGCAGTTTATTCGAGCTGCCGCACAATACATGGATATTCCTGCAGAGCTGGTTGATGGTCTGCAACAGTTGACTGAAGTTCTCAGCTCACATTTGTCACATAATCCTTGCAGCAGAGCAAGATTCTCAGCGGACAGGGAGCATGGAATGTCAGGAACAACAAAACCATGATCAGTGTCTTCAGATGCCTCCTCTTGATGGTCTATGTGCTGCAGCTGCATGGCCTAACAAACAAATTAATGATAATAGACAAAGTGCTTAAACTGTCAGCTCTCACTCTGAAAGAAAAGGAAATGCTTTTCCCCCCTTTGGGCGAGTGATTAACATGGAGCACGAGGCAATAATTGGTGGGTTTAAATGCCTTTACTGGCTGCTAAAAACATGAAATTGCCCACCATACAAATTATGAAGCCTTGCTTGAACTTGTCAAATTACTTGTCTGTGACTACTTCTCCAAACTTCAGGTAAATTATTTGAATGTATATTTTGTGTTGTTGACAAAGTTTTCAAAACACTATAAATGTTAAGTGTTATATTACTCTTTCTATCTTTTTTTTTAGATTGACAAGAGGACCAATTATAGAGCCCAAAAAATTGTTGATGAAATGTTGGAGATCCTGGCCAGTGTTGTGGAAAGACCAATTCTAGAGGCCATCCGACTCTCTACTGCCATTGGCCTTGAGGTGGATGAGTCCACGGATATGTCCATGACCAGAAAACTGGATATACATATTAGGTACTACTACGGTACTACTAATTTTACAATGGATATAATTCTGACCATATGCTTGATAAATGAAAATAATATTAATAAAACATTTTTTAGGTACCTGGACAGAGAAGGCCAACTTTTTTGTCAGTTTCTTGACATGGTGCCACTAAATGATGGGAAGGCAGATACCATTGCAGAGGCCATCCGTGAGATGATCACAGTCAAAGCCATACCAACAGCTCGAATTTATGGTTTGGGGACAGATGGTGCTGCTGTGATGACATGTAAGAACTGAAAATAAGTTTAATTTGAGGTATAGTTACTATTTATCTTTAACTAAGTACTGATTATTGTAATATCTATCTTTAAGGACGCCAGAATGGTGTTGGCAAACAGCTGACAGACTCCTGGCCACAGCTAGTGTCTGTGCACTGTGCAGCACACCGCCTTGCTCTTGCGTGCAAAGACGCTGCAGACAACGTGCCATTCATGAAAACGTTCCGAGAGCACCTTCAAGACCTGCACATTTATTTTAGAAACAGTGCCAATCGCACAGCTGTGCTGAAAGCAGCTTCCAGTGTTTTAGGAGTGGACAGCCTGAAAATAACTGTAAGCAATCTAATACTTTTTTTTTTTTAGACAAACTGTTTGCAAAAATGGGCTATACAAATTGCCTTTTCCTGCCTTGCCTTTTCTACATTTTAAGATAATTTTCCACACCACTGTCTTTGATTTTATGTGTCCTCTTTATGTGTTCTTTGGACATTAGGAGGTGAAGGACACAAGATGGCTGTACCAAGACAGCCATTTCAACTATTCAGAGGAATCTGGCAGCTGTGCTGGCAGCTCTTGCTGAGGAAGCAGAGAAGAAGGACCCTTTAGCAAGGGGCCTTTATACATACTGTGCAACATACAGGTTTGTGGCTGCTGTCCACCTCCAGGCAGATGTCCTTCCCCACCTGACACGGCTTTCAAAGCTTTTCCAAAAGGAAGAAGTCAATTTTTTGGCTATCAAGAAACACGTAAGTTGATTTTAAATGAGTACACATACACTTGTTTATGGAAAACTATGGAAAACAAAAACAATATAGCTTTCACATATTCATTTAATATTTTAGGTGCCTGTTACAATTGAGGCCATTCGACAAATCAAGGAGACAGGTGACAAGCAGCCTCCAGGGTCATATCTCAGTGGGTTGGAAGATAGAATGAGAAGCCTCAACATACAGGCAGAGGGGAGGAGAAGCCGCAGGGGTGATCATTTTGATCTCACCTCTTTTTGGACCCGTTTTTGCACTCAGGTATTGAATATTCAATGTTTCAAGTTACAAACTTAAAAAATAGTATAATAACCTGTAATTTTACTAATTTAAAAAATCATATTTTCAAAAGGTAATGGAGCCATACTTGGACCATCTCATCGAGCACCTTGAGAGGAGATTCCCACAGATGAACATCCTAGGTGCATTTAACATACTCAGCCCACAAGCAGTGGAGAGGGGAGATGATGACTTTCAAGGGAACTTACAACTGCTTGCCCGAAAATTTCCAACTGTGGATGGCGGAGCAGCACTGCAAGAATGGACCAGCTTCAAGGTTCATGTGGGCCAGGGCATCTTTAAGGTAAGCAGCAAAGGCAAAATGTTGAATGGATTTCTTAGAAATGTTTTTTTTTTTACTTCTGTTTTCCTAACAATTTTTACTCTTTGCTTTATCCTACTAGGATAAGTCACAGTTGGAGGTAATGCAGGAGCTGGCCTCTGACTTTGATGAGCTGAAGCTCCTGTACCCAAACCTGGCCCAGCTCTCTGCCATTGCACTGACAATTCCTGTGTCAAGTGTCAACTGCGAGAGAGATTTCTCAGCTATGAACAGGGTGAGTATTTTGTTTTCACTTTTCTGCTAGCAGTTTAAGTAGGTACACATTTGTTTAATGTCAGTTATGTGATTATTTTTCAATGGATCAAGACAGACCTCAGGAACAGGCTGCAGGGGAAAAGCCTAACTGCCTGCCTCCGCATCAAAATAAATGGTCCCTCTGTGGCTGAGCTTGACTACAATAAGGCTCTGGAAGAGTTCTTTGAAAAGCCCAGACGGACTGCTTGCACTGATCCAACCTGCACCATGTGCAGCAAAAAGTAGAAGAGGTCACACAGCACAGCATACCTCTTCAGCCTCTGAGTTCCCTGGTTTTACCCCTTGGCCATGTTTGCACTTTTTTATTCATGTTAATTTATTTTACTTTTAAATGTGACCAGCAATGGCTTGTTTTAAGATTCACTAGAATTTAACTGAAGTGAAAACAATTGATATTATTTATTTTAATTGTATTTTTTGTGTTTGTTAAAACCGTATTTCAAGATTGTGCTTTTTTGGAAGACTCTACGTTTAAGTATTGTTAATGAATGGCTTATAATAACACATAATAGTCATAATTTCGAAAATTCCTGTCAACCTTTAACATTTTTTTTTTTACAAAAACACGGTGGGCCGCTGGTGGGCTTCTCTATCACCAGGCTTAGCAAGTTTTCTGGGGGAAACCCTGAAAAGGTAGCCTATATAATTGACTATGCAGCTGGTCTTTTTATTGCACAAAATAAACCCACTCCTACTACCTCCTACTCCTCCTCTTTCCCCTCTGGGAAAAATGGGTGTGGGGGAGTGTAACGTTTAAGTTAGAGAATACAAGGAGCTGATAATGATAACTAAGGCAAATTAAAATGCGAAGCTAATGTTAGAATGACCAGAACAAAGCCCAATCATCTTAAACACTAAGCTTATTAGTTACCTGGAACCGATGTATTAGCTGATGCCCCGCTTAAGGTGCGTTCACACCGGACCTGTTTTTTTTTTCGCTAGAGACGAGTTTACATACAAAGTCAATGCAAACGGGCGATTGGGCATATATTCGCCCGGGAGAAAAATTGCTCGGGCTCTGAGCAACAGAGCAACAGAGCGACAGAGCGTTTTTTCGCCCGTCGCTTGAGATGAGAAATCTCATCTGGAATGGTATTTCGCTGGGTCCTGTCGCTTGCAGCTCAACGCTGATTGGCTTCCGTAATCCCGGAATCCCGGGGGGTGCTCACTACACCTCTGAGCATTTATACGTCTGACCGCAATTATACATTTTGATACATACAGGTAGGTTATATACCTACATATTGCAAAACTCTGTCAAAGTACACCAAGGCATACATTTTCGTTTCCAAATATTTATTTGAAAACAAAACCATTCATACGTTTAATAAAAAAACATTTTGTTAATAATAGAAAACGAATGTAATCTCAATAGTGACCGCGCCAGCCGGCGGGACTGCAGCGCTTGGAGCGCTTGTAATCCTGGCGAGCCTAGTGTAAAGCACCACGGACAGCGCCAATGCATCTATCACTGTAGCTCAGACGCCCTGGTGAGCGGAGTTGGAGCTGGAGCTGCCTCAACCATAGGTTATTGGTAGGAAGAAAAACGGCTGCTGAAAAAACTGTCACTGTCAACTGCCTCCAAGCACCGCAACAATCTGCCAGACCGTCATATGTAACTTCATTGTTTATGCTGCCCGTGTGTTCAGAAGCACACAATGAATGCATTTGAGTAATTTCCGAGACGTTATGATAAAATAAAAAAAATATTACAGACTACAGTGTAGAATAGGACTGACAACCTCTCCAATGTCTCATGTCAATTAATTAATACTATTTGTCGCTTTTTTATAATGCCTTCCTTTCTTTCTTTCTTTTTTTGCTGCTGCTGCGCTCCTGCCCCATGTCTCCAGTTGAAAGTGGTGATTTGCTAAATACATTCTACAATAATAAATTAGATTAACATTTGGTCTATAATAATGTTTTTGTATATTATGCATTTTCATGAAAAACCTTAAGAATAAAAGAAATAAACACCGAAATAATTAGTGGAAACTTTTTTTTAAATTGATATTCCTCCTCTCTGATATACTAACACACATACACACACATACACACACACACACACGCACGCACGCACGCACACGCACGCAGACACACAGCTGTGCGGTCACTGTACATTAGTTTTTTATTAATAACAAAATGTTTTTTTATTGACCGTATGAATGGTTTCGTTTTGAAATAAATATTTAGAAACGAAAATGCATGCTTTGGTGTACTCTGACATAGTTTTGCAATATGTATAGCTACCTGTTTGTATCAAAATGTATAATTTTCGGCTGCTGCCGCAGTCGGAGGTATAAGCGCTCAGACATATGTATTGTCTCTGTGTGTTTTTACATCTATTGTTGCTTTTAATTTCAATTCTGAGCCTTGCATCTTGCATCGCAAATAGTGCAGCGAGCGTAGTCTGCATCAAACTTTGAGATATGGAGCCACACCTTCGACCTCTTTCTCTCAGCCATGCTGCTTTGTTGATAGTTGCCACTGACGTGATCATGCTGTGTACAATGCTGCGTTCACGATAGGCAGCGAAAACATCACCTTTTTTCTTTTTTTTTTTAGAATTAAAAAAATTTGAAGTGTTTAGTTGCAGGTCTTTACTATACATGATGCAAGTCAAGTATTATCTGAGAATGCAAAGGTAATGAGTTGATGTGTAGTAGGCCTACCTCTTTGCCTGGGAGGGAAGACAGATGGCTGTGGTAAAGAGGTGCTGAAGGTTATGATCTACACTGGCCTATTTTTTTCTGTTCGTCGAATCTACTGTAGGCTACTTCTGTTGATATTAATGAGTTGAATCCTGCATCACCCCCTTTCCCCCATGCCATTTGTACAAATGTTTGTTTTGTATTGTGTATACTTTTGTATGTTCTTTGTCTATAAGTTTGAAAACAATAAAATTTAAATATGAAATGTTATTGTTCAAAGGTTATTGCATGTCTAACTATTATTGTGTATTGTGAATTACAAATGAGTTGTTGAAATGTATGTCAAGCGCTTGGTAAACATGTTTTTAAAAAGTGCCATATAAAAACGAAGTTTATTAGGGGCCGGGCAGCCTAAGCTGCCAGGACCCTATTGTTTTGCTGTGTTCTTCCTCTTCTTCTTCTGAGGAAATCCTACTTCCCATATGCAAAAAATCACCAAACTTTGCACAAAGGTCCAGTCCCATGCCAGATTGCCTCAGCTGCAAAAACAGGCCAATAGTCCTGATGGTGGCGCTACAGTAAGCCTCTAAAGTTCAAATTTTTGAAAATTCACAACAAATCAACCATATGTGCTACAGATTTGCAACTTTCACCAAAATGTAGCCCCAATACTGAAGAAACTTCTGTGCTTTAAACCTATTGCAAATTATGAAGTCCATTACTCTGTTTTTTGTTTTTTTTTCAAAAACTGTAAAACTTATTAAACCTATCTCCTTCCACAATTTTTGCTCAATTGACACCAAACTTGCTACAGAGCATCATCAGACTGTCCTACACAAACGATCCACACAGATTTTTGATTTATCGAAAATTGAGCCTACAGTGCATCAAAATGTTTGACTGTAAACGGTATTGTAAACATATAATTGCAAATTCTTGCTAAATACATTTTCAATGTTCATTAAAAAAAAGACAACATTTTGGAGTCATGGTAGATGATGTTTGGAAAATATCAGAATTTTATCACAAAAACTGAATTTTTTACAGTATTTTGAATTTCGCTCTCATGCGAACAATTGGAGTCAATGCAAAAATGGCATTTTTAAACATCAGTTTTTCACTTATGGAGCCAATAAATCATTGTTAAAAACAAATTACCAACATCTCCATGCTGTCTAGATGCAATCTGTGTATTTTTGGATTTTTGTCTTAATAACTGAATTTTTGACAGCCGTTTGAAATCTGCCTTTACACATTAACAGCTGTTGTCTTGCACACAGGTGACTGACTTAGTCAATTTGTGAAGCCACATGTGGCATTTCTGTTTGCCAATTAGCTCAGTGAGATAGAGGATGGTGCTTGGTGTTGAAGACTGTGAGTTCAAGCCTCAGCTCATGCAACATTTCCATATGAGAAATCTACCCGAACTTTTCATAAAGGTCCAGTCCAATGCCACATGTCCTCAACTGGAAACACAAGACAATAGTCCTGATGGTGGCGCTACAGCAAGCCTCTAAATTTCAAAACTTTGAAAATTCATAACAAATCAACCATATGTGCTACAGCTTTGGAACTTTCACTTTGAAATTTGCTTTTCCATGGCATGGATGGCGACTGTCTGGCACCCTGATGCTTGGCTTAGTCAATTTGTGAAGCCACACATGAACCGCACTTGCCATTTAGCTCAATGAGATAAAAGACGGACATCAGTCTCAGAAGTTGTGAGTTCAAGCCTCAACTAAGGCAGAACGACCATTCTAATGTGAAAGTCCTATGTTCAGGCATCATGCAATGTGGATTAGAGACTATAATAATAATGATCCAGGCAGTTTCGCGGAGAGACAAATACTCTTTATCAGCACTTTTCCCTGTTATCCCTTGTCTCTTTTCCCTGTTTATTTGGCTTAGCTATCACTCAATATGCAGAGTCTATCCAATAGCTACTTTTACATTTACATTTGTTTTCATCTTTGTCACCATGGATAATGTTTAGCTTTAAGCTAGATCAGGCCAGTTTGTTCATAATTGCTAGCAGTTAATGTTATTCTTACTTTCTTGTTCTTGAGTTTTTTCTTTCTTTTGTGTATTATGAGTCTGATCACTTTAGCCACTCATCCACAATTTGAAGTGCATGCCATAATTATATGATGTAACTTCTATGTTGTGATATGCTTTGTTTTAGTGTGTGTGTTGCTCAGAATGGCCTAATTTTGCCTAAAATTGCCCGGCCCCAACCATTGCTGCTCATATTTGCCATTAATCAGGATGCATGCATGTAGCAATTAGAGGTTATGTACATGAGGAAGCGAGGTCATATTTATAAGGTCAAATTTAGCTTTCACTCTGGCCGAAGACAATGGAATTTCAAACTTTAAAGAATCTCTGCTCTGGCCATTACACTTTTGACGTCACTGGGCAGGTGCTTCTCCATTGGTATAGCATAGGCTCTGTGCACAACCCTTGTGACGTACTTCCGATTCTCACCAGCGATTGGCAAAGGAGTTTCCAGAATAACTGTCACCGGTCATAAATCTTTGGGCAGAGTGATCAACTGAATCTCGGGGTTTGAGGCACAAATGTGTCTATAGATAGCATCACCTTAATCCAGAACAGACAAGAAGACAGCCTCAATTATCTGCTTCCTACTTAACATACTAAAATGAGTTTTGTTTCTGTACAAATAGCCAACGTTTTGCTGTAGCTTGCGGACAAGTGTATCAATGTATAGATTTAAAAGTAAGTTTTTGATCCAGCCAGATCAAAACAACAAGGCCTGTCTGGTTGTGTTGGATGCTGGTTTCCTCATGATGTGCCCAATCCAGCCCCATTTCCAGATTCATATTGGAAAGTGTATTTATTATTTTTAATGATAGGCTATAGCAATTTGATGACATATAACATGAACAATTTCACAGAAATTACATTAAATTAATAAACAATACAGCACAAAGTATGACTAAAATAATTACATATTTCATTGAAACTTTTCCCAGTAAGTCAAATGACGTCATAATGACGTCTTTCAGTGACATTCAGGACTAGGCCAGATCGCGGACTTTTAGGAAATGATTTTGATGTCTTTCCTGGACGTTGTCATCTAGTCTTTTCCAGGACTTAGTTTTTATTTGTTTATTAGGATCCCCATTAGCTTTTGAAATTCATTAGCTTCTGGGGTTATCTCGACAGAAGTGTCAACATTACTGCGATTTGCAGGGGGAAAAAAAGAGTCATCCCGACCAGAACTCAAACTCCGCTCCTCTGGTTCAGCGTCCATGCGTGTTATCACCACACTACAGTCTCTGTTGTAAAACTTATGAGTCAAGTATCTATTTATTAGTTACACAGTCCTGTAGGTACATATGCATCTGTGACTCAGACAGCAGAGAAGATTGTTTGCGACCTGCACACAGTAGTTTTACATGTTTTTAAAGAGTTATGTCTTTTTTTTCCCACTCTGCTGTTTGAGTCACAGATTCATACCTCGGAGTGCGGGGACAGAGTTTGAAGAAGACAGTGAAGGAAATGTCAGATGAAGCCATAAGAATCAGCCAGCTCATCTACTACAGAAGAAATAATGTCAGTTGGGGGCCAGCAGGGGGAACTACTAAGCAGGGCACATAACTCCTTGAGATCTGGTGGAGAGATCCACTTCCTCTCAGGAGGAAATCCAGGAAGAGGAAGGGTATTTAAGTGTGGGAGTGGCCTATTTGAATCCATTTTGTTTGAGGCCATGCTGCAAGGTGAGTGTGTTTGCTGATCCTGTAAGTTTATTTATCTCCTTTAACTTTAGCTTATATTGTAGTTATGCTATGTAACGTGTGAATTAGAGTATGGTGATTGTGCTAGGAAAGGTAGTATCAGCTCTACCTCTGCTTGGAGCTCGCATGTATGGAGCCTGGGTTTGGTTGAAGGTGGCAGTGCTGTTTGGGCTGTGAAAGCCATGTGTAAGTAAGGTTAAGGAGGTTATTGTGGTGTGGAGAGCAGTGAAACCTGGCATTAGGGGAGTGTCTCTGGGACGCCAGAGATCACTGTCTAGCCTCCTGGAGGTGTCGTGGGACCAACTAGACGAAACACCGGTGAAAGGAGGTTCCCACCCGATAACCCCAAAGACATGTTACTTATCACTGCTCATTGGTCTGTATAGTTAAGCCTTGCCATAATAGCTTATCATAGGGCTTAGGAGGGTATTCACTGAGTGTTGATCCTTTTCTAGAGCACAAACTTCTTGTGTTTATTTGAATATGAAAAAAACTTGAACAAAATGTGGAGTCGAAGTAATAATAATAGTTGTAATTCAAATGGATTACAACTATCATTGTTATTATTATTATTATTCAAATTTTAGAATAACAGTTTTCCACACCTAAATCGTCCAACGATAAAAAAATAGCTGTAAATTAACGCAAATTGTTTTATTCATGCAGCAATGGTCAGTTGTTAGGGGGAAAAAACAAACGATCCTCATACTTAAGTTAAAAAATAAAGACAGGTGTTAATTAGCACAAATTGTTTTTCAGTGGCATAGTCTTTCTACGTTTGTTGTAATAGGGTGATATGTTATCGACAGGATGGAAGACGGATTGTCAACGCATACTGTACCTTGCAAATGGCGACTTGCTTGCTCCAGAAAGAGATTCCTATTTCAAACGTCATTGGTGTAGACACTTGTCACTCAAACATTTCTGACCAATGGGGAAGCATCCGCCCACTGCAGGATATGTGTCAAAATGATTCAATTGAAAAAAAACAAAACAAAAAGACTCCAAAACGTTTTTCACTTCAATCAAAAAAAAAGAATCTACCAAAAAAATATTTTCAATCAAAGAAAAAACGTGTTCAAATGAATTTTTTTGGGTCTCAGTTTTATTTTTGCATTCAAACACTTTTTTTCTTTAATTGAAAATATGTTTTTTGATTGAAGTAAATGTTTGGTTGAAATTTTTTTTATTTTTTATTGAAGTGATATTTTTTGGGATTGAATAATAAAGACACAAATGTCCTACAAATAATATGGCCCAAATACAAAAATGATGACTTCAATCAAAAAATGTATTTTCAATCAAATAACTCACTTCAATCAATAGAAACAATTTCAATCAAAGACAAAATGTGTTCGAAATAATTTTTGGGGGTCTCAAATACTTTTTTTTTTGCATTCAAACACTTTTTTTTTTCTTTGATTGAAAATATATTTTTTTTGATTGAAGTGAATGTGTTTTTGGTTGAAAATATTTCTTTTGATTGAAGTGATATTTTTTGGGATTGAATAACAAAGACACAAATGTCCTACCCATAACATGGCCCAAACACAAAAAAGATGACTTCAATCAAAAACAAAAAAAAAATTCAACCAAAAAAATATTTTCAATCAAAGAAAAAACGTGTTCAAAAGATTTTTGGGGGGTCTCAATTTTATTTTTGCATTCACACACTTTTTTTCTTTAATTGAAAATATATTTTTTGATTGAAGTGAATGGTTTTTTTTTTGGTTGAAAATATTTCTTTTGATTGAAGTAATATTTTTTGGGATTGAATAATAAAGACACAAATGTCCTACCCATAATATGGCCCAAACACAAAAAAAGGTGACTTCAATCAAAAAAAAATATTTTCAATCAAATAATAACTCACTTCAATAAAAAAAACAACTTTTCAAGCAAAGAAAAGTGTTCAACTTTTTTTTTTTTTTTTTAATTTATTGAAAGTATATTTTTTGATTGAAGCAACTTTTTTTTTTAATAGAATAATAAAGACACAAATCTACCTTCGTACCAGAGCCCTTTCAGACTCTCACACTCAGTCACTTACAGCTGACAAGCAATTAAGTCAGTGAGGGTTCAGGGCTTGAGTCTTTAGGGGCCGGATTGGAATTGGGCCTGAGTTTTCGGTTCCAGAACAGCTGATCACAGTCAGCTCAATCAACTCTGGGGCTGTCGCTGTCCCATTTTTCCACACTTGGCTGAGTGCGCTTGGTTACGCACACATTTTGGTGACGTTTTTCCACGCAGAACGTACATTTGCCTATAGTATTCAAGAATGTATTAAGTGGCCAAGTACGCGGGGATATTTAAACGAAATTCGGACAGACTTGACAACGGCCCTTACACTGCGCATTGGATGTTATTCTCTGCGAACAAAAACATTATCCAAACATGATTCAGTTTAGAAATAGGTGTAAAGAAATAATTGTAATATAGGGATGAAAAAAGGTGTGGTAATCAGCAGGGATCTGCAGCTGTGATTTATGTTGAACTGATGTATGTATTTATATGGATATATGAATATATTTTTATGTTGGTAGGCCTACATGAACAGTATATGATATTTCTATTACATGCATTTAAGAAAGTCAGTTAATATGCTGGCATATATAATACTACGTTGGATATCTAAAGGAAAATTAAAGGTTATTAATTAGTGAATAAAAGGGGAAGGATTAAATAAGTTAACTACTGTTTTATAATATTTGTCATGTTGGAAATAAAGACATCAATCAAAAGAACTGACGGAGCAAACTACTCACCTGTATCCATCAGCTGCAGTATTTTTAGCCCCGGTAAACGGGAAACCTTTTTCCGAATTGGAACATTTTGTTCCATGGTCCCTATTTCAGATAAATTCTGTGGTTAGTAAATAATTCCAGGGCAAAGCTTGATGTGAATTTCCTCACCACAGACACATTAACAAAGCTTCCTAGCATGTACCATCATGGCACTATGATATGAACGGGACTATGATATAAAGTTAAATTTAAAACATTTTTCTTCCATTGAACTTTCTTCGGCGGCATCTCAGTCAAAATCCCGACTCACTGAACTATAGTGGGCAGACTTCACCAGCATTGAAGCACTGATGCATTGTGGGATTTATACTTGGCCAAATACCGCTCAAGTGCGGTCTTACCATAAGTGTGGGTAAAGTACAAATCAAGCGCACTGCACTTTTGGTCGTTGTAGAAATGAGATACACTTGCACACTTACAATAAGCACATGGACGTGCACGTCAAGTGTCCAAGTGCGTAAGTGTGATCAAGTGCGCATAATGGGACAGGCCCTCTGAGTATGTTTAGCCTGAGAGAGGTGCGTTCACGGCGAGCACCGAAAGACATCATCAGTGGAGTGCAGATATCGTGATATTCAGTGGCTGAAAGCAGAAAGCCACTTGTTTCATCCCAGCTGAGTTGGAGATTTTAATGACTCCGAATATATATGGGAAACGTCACGAGGTCAAGGAAAGATGAATAGGAGAATTCATAGGGGGTCCGTCCCAAGTCTCTTAAATTACTGCTAGTTATCTTACCTAGCCGACTTTGAATGCGAGGAGCTAGCACTAGGAGCGATGAGCGAGCATTGTCGGTTTAAGAGACATGAGACGTTCTTTCCACTGAAGCGTCACGTGAAGCGATGTCCATTCCTGATGACGGCGGCACCGCTGGATCTGCTCCGTAAAGCAGCCAGCGTCTGGCGTTACTATGGGTACATCCCATGTCTCATTATATTCGCTGACCAAAACAGTAGCCCCCACCCCCTGGCCGTCATGACTCTGGTCATACGCTTTTGCATGTATTACCCTATGGTATTACCATTGTTAGTGAGTCATATGTCGAAGTTTGTGCAATTACAGAATGGTCTGTAGCCCTGCTATTCCACTGTCAGTGTGATGAGCATCATTATCATTATTATCATCATCATCATCACTATTATTAAATCCACTCGCCATCATTCAGCAAGTCAGCTGCTGAGTGAATAAGACATATCAGACCTGTCAGTCTGCCTCAATCAATTCAGTTTTATTTATAAAGCCCAATATCACAAATCACAATTTGCCTCACAGAGCTTTACAGTATACGACATCCCTCTGTCCTTAGGACCCTCACAGAGGATAAGGAAAAACCACACAAAAAAAAACCTTTAATGGGGAAAAAACGGTAGACACCTCAGGAAGAGCAACTAAGGAGGGATCCTTCTTCCAGGATGGACAGACGTGCAATAGATGTCGTACAGAACAGATCAACATAATAAATTAACAGTAATCCGTATGACACAATGAGACAGAGAGACAGAGACGGAGACAGAGAGAGATGCAGGACAGACGGTAATGACAGTAGCTTACAACAGCATTAATGAAAGTAATAATATTACTTAATATTAATATTAATAGGCTAATTATTATTACCTACAAGCTATTAAACATTCCACTCACATGACATGCAGGACAATTAATGATGGGCAAATATGTTTGTGTGTGTGTGTGTTCGTGTGTGTGTGTGTGTGTTCGTGTGTGTGTGTGTGTGTGTGCGTGTGCGTGTGTGTGTGTGTTCGTGTGTGAGTGTGCCTGGTGTTATATTAACATGTGTGGTTCTGGACATGAGCAGCTGCACATTTAACAGCCACACATCACCGACAGTCCGCTGAACAACGCAACGGATTGTGAATGAAATAAACTTGACAACATGACAGTCTTGCACGAAATATCATTAACGTTACCCTTTGTACACGTAGGCATGTGAATTACAGCGTCTCACTGCAAAGAATGCATGTAACGGGTACACTTATGCTGTTTCTCTGCCATCTCGTTCAAATGTGCCAGATGTAGAGGGTGGGTATTTATATGTCATGGCGTTCAGCTGAAAAAATTTCCGGATAGGAAGCTCTCGACCATCCTAGCTCGTAGTTGCTTAAAGCTTGCTTCTAGCTCCTAGCGCTAGCTCCTCGCTGCACAAATAAGAGGGCTGCATCGCAAGTCCCTTATTTTATACTGCTAACTCCTAACTCCTGACTTGAACCGGAAGTCGTTCGAGGTTCACCATCTTTAAGGCCATCTCATGTCTCTTATTCCTGCCAGTAAGGAGTTAGCGTTAGGAATTAGGAGGGATCTGTTAGGCACGATGAGTAAGGTAACACGATAGGTTCCTAACAGGAAGTCTTTTTCACCTTGAGGCCCTGACGTATAAATACCCAGCCCTGGCTCATTTGAACGAGATGGCAGAGAAACAGTGCAAGTGTACCCGTTACATGTATTCTTTGCAATGACCTTCTGATTGCTTCAGACAAAGGACTTGTCTTTGTACTTGTTTTATTAGATCTTAGTGCGGCGTTTGACACAACTGACCATCAAATTCTGCTACAGAGACTGGAACACTTAATTGGCCTAAAAGGTTCTGCACTAAGCTGGCTTAAATCTTATTAATCTGATCGTTTTCAGTTTGTTCACGTTCATAATGAATCATCCTTACGTACTAAAGTTTGTTTTGGAGTTCCGCAAGGTTCTGTGCTCGGACCAATCCTATTTACTCTATATATGCTTCCTTTAGGTAACATCATTAGAAATCACTCTGTAAATTTCCATTGTTATGTGGATGATACACCGTTGTATTTATCTATGAAGCCAGAAGAAAGTAATCAATTAACTAAACTTCATAATTGTCTTAAAGACATAAAAACCTGGATGAGCACTAACTTCCTGATGTTAAATTCAGACAAAACTGAAGTTATTGTTCTTGGCCCCAAACAACTCAGAGACTCTTTATCTGTTGACATAGTTTCTCTCGATGGCATTGCTCTGGCCTCTAGCACTACCGTAAGAAACCTCGGAGTAACATTTGATCAAGATCTGTCTTTCAATTCCCATTTAAAGGGACATTGTGTAACATTTTCAGTTGTTTATTGGCAAAAATTGATGTCTGCATTCATAAATATGTCATCACTGGTGTACTATTACCTCCACCAATAATCTGACTTATTCTCATAAAAGGAGAATTTCGGATTTGTTTGTACATTGTAAGTCGTCTGTGGGGTTCCATTACGTTTCGCCATGTTGAGAATACACCCGCCAGCAAGGGACATACAGCACCGCCTTCGGCGTTTTCGTTGAGAGCCAGGCCAGCACTGCGTGACTGAGGAGCCGAAGGAGAGGAGCAAGAGGCGCTTCGCTACTACCCTGGCAAATTTGAAACTAAGTCCCACTCTTTGAGTATAATGCAGGATCATGCATATGCAGCATCATGGGAGACAGAATCCTTGTCGCCAAGAAAGCACAAAAGGGAATAGAAAAGGCAGCGTGACGGCGAATTAAAAAAATGAAGGCCCACATCGGGGTAGCCTTTCCCAGGTAGAGAGAGCTGCTGAGGGAGAATGGTAATGCAATCACAGGCCAGCGCCGCTGTTGGCTGTTAGCCGCTGTTAGCGGCCAGTCGCTAACAGCCTAATCCCTCTCCTGGCATCACTGCACCGCTGTAAGCTGTCAGCCGTTAGCCGCTGTTAGCACTGGCCTGTGATTGTATTACCTTTCTCCTTCAGCAGCTCTCTTCACCTGGGAAAGGCAACCCCAATGCTGACCCTTGTTTTTTTTAATTCGCCGGTCACACTGCCCTTTTGATTCCCTTTTGCACTTTCTTGGCGACGAGGATTCCGTCTCCCGTGATGCTGCATAATACATGATCCCGCATGATGCTCAAAGAGTGGGACTTTGTTATGCGGCAGTAGTGCCACTGGCCACTAACAGCTGTTTCAATTTACACCCAACAGTCCTACGTTGTAAACACAGCCAGCATGGTGAGGAGGGGGTTTGTCAACTCGCGTCATGTGTGTCTGTGTAGGAGCCCGAATGAATACTCCATGTAGTATCGGATGACATGGTTTCATCAGTGTTATCATAGCTCACGGACTGCTTTTTTTCCATCTGTGTAATATTGCGAAAATTAGGCCTATCCTGACCCAAAAAGATGCACAAACATTGGTCCATGCTTTTGTTACCTCAAGGCTGGATTACTGTAACTCTCTATTATCACGTAGCTCTAGTAAGTCCTTAAAAACTCTCCAGCTAATTCAGAATGCAGCAGCATGTGTACTAACAGGAACTAAGAAACAAGATCATATTTCTTCTGTTTTAGCTTCTCTGCACTGGCTCCCTGTAAAATCCAGATTTGAATTTAAAATCCTACTGTTAACTTATAAAGCTCTAAATGGTCAAGCTCCATCATATCTTAGAGAGCTCATAGTGCCATATTATCCCACCAGAACTCTGCGCTCGGAGAATGCAGGGTTACTTGCGGTCCCTAAAGACTCCAAAAGTAGATCAGGAGCCAGAGCCTTCAGCTATCAGGCTCCTCTCCTGTGGAATCATCTTCCTGTTGCGGTCCAGGAGGCAGACACCATCTCCACATTTAAAACTAGACTTGAGACTTTCCTCTTTGATAAAGCTTATAGTTAGGGCTGGCTCAGGTTTGCCTTGTACCAGCCCCTAGTTAGGCTGACTTAGGCCTAGTCTGCCGGAGGACCCCCTATAATACACCGGTCTCTCTCTCTCTCTCTCTCTCTCTCTCTCTCTCTCTCTCTCTCTCTCTCTCTCTCTCTCTCTCTCTCTCTCTCTCTCTCTCTCTCTCTCTCTCTCTCTCTCTCGTGTCCTATTACTGCATCTTGCTAACTCGGCCATTCTGGATGTCACTAACTGGATAGTGTGACGTGTGTGGTTGTGCTGCTGCCGTGGTCCTGCCAGATGCCTCTTGCTGCTGCTGCATCATTAGTCATACTTCTACTGTTATTATTACACATATGATTATTTTCACACCTGTATACTATCAGATATTAATATATTATTATTAATTATAATATTATTACTTTCATTAATGTTGTTGTAAGCTACTGTCATAACCGTCCGTCCTGCATCTGTCTCTGTTTCTCTCTCTGTCTCTCTCTCTTTCTGTGTCGTTGTGTCATACGGATTACTGTTAATTTATTGTGTTGATCTGTTCTGTACGACATCTATTGCACGTCTGTCTGTCCTGGAAGAGGGATCCCTCCTCAGTTGCTCTTCCTGAGATTTCTACCGGGGGTTTTTTCCCCGTTAAAGGTTTTTTTTTGATGAGTTTTTCCTTATCCGCTGTGAGGGTCCAAAGGACAGAGGGATGTCGTATGCTGTGAGGCAATTGTGATTTGTGATATTAGCCTTTATAAATAAAATTGAAATTGAATTGAAATGCTGTAATTCACAAGCCTACATGACTACAAAGTGTAACATTGATGATATTTCATATTGCGTTGTTCAGCGGACTGTCGGTGATGTGTGGCTGTTAAATGTGCAGCTGCTCATGTCCAGAACCACACGTGTTGATATCACAGCACACACACACACACACACACACACACACGCAAACACATTTGCCCATCATTAATTGTCCTGCATGTCATGTGAGTGGAATAATGTTTAATAGCCTGTAGGTAATATTAATGTAGGTAATTAGCTTGTAGGAAAAGAGAACCGCGGAGCTGAGAGAATCCGACTGCACTTACACTGGGCTACGTCATCATGCAACAGCGGATGCATAGATATATATACGTAAGCTGTGTCCCAATTCAGGGTCTGCATCCTTTGAAGGGCGAATTTGAAGGCCGCTTACGTCACAACGCTGCGCGAAGGCTGTCCCAATTCATCCAAATTCGAAGGCTCCTCAGAATGCAGCCGACAAATGCACCCTCCTTTTCCCTGTATTCGGAGGATGCACCGCGACTATCCTTCATGGTCTCCCATATCCCAAGATTTTTTGCGCGCCTCTGTTCACTACACAGAGCTTTCTTTACAACAGCGGCAAGCACCGGTGTTATGTCGCTGCTGGTTTCCAGTTTAACTGGTTTCCTTACCGAACAGCTGCAGATGTGCTGCGCCTCCATCAGCAGATTTGTCACAAATTCACAAACATACACAACATATTACTGGTGATTTTAAAGTCGCAGCCCACATCTACGACAGCAAATATGCTTCTGTAAGTGAGCACTATGTACCAGCGACATTAAAAAAAATAAAGTAAAGAAAATATGATATACACAAATTTGTGTCAAGCTGGACTCGATTTCATGTCAACAAAAGACAATGTAACACAAACCACATGTCTGCCTGTGTGAGCCACTGAGACTCAGAGTGCACGGCTTTCCTCAGGTAGTAGTAAATCACGTCAGCATCCAGGTAACATTTTGATTTGGGCTGACCTGAGACAACTGGTTACCCTCGGCTTGCCTTGAAAATACCCAAAACATATTTATCAATGTTTCTTGTTCTTTTTCCACGAGTCTACAAACATAGTCAGTGCCACATTACAGTCTGCACAACACTGAACACTATGACAAAGCCTGTCATGTTTAAAAACAGGTAGACATGTGGTTTGTGTTATATTGTCTTTTGTTGACGTGAAATTGAGTCCAGCTTGACGCAAATTTGTGTATATCATATTTTCTTTACTTTCTGTTTTTTAATGTCGCTGGTACATAATGCTTACAGAAGCATATTCGCTGTGGTAGATGTGGGCTGCGACTTTAAAATCGCCAGTTGTGTATGTTTGTGAATCTGCTGACACACGAAAGAGAAATTTGGTCATCTTGGCCCATGAGAAGTCCATCACAAAAAACTTGGATATGGATGAATTTGTGAGGCTTTTTGCAAAAGGAAACAGGAGACTGGTGTTGTAGAGTGGAATTGCAGAGTGGAGAGAAAGGAGAGTGGAATGGAGAGAACAAATGGTGAGGTGGAGAGAAAGTAGGAGATTTTAGTTACTAAGTTGCTAGTAAATAAAGAAATAAACCCAAAATAGAAAAAAAAAGAAAAATGTTATGTGTGTTATAGCCTATATCTGCTCTGAATCTGCTGTGTTCTACAAATTGGTTTTATAACTTTGCGAAAATGCTTGGTGTTGTTGTATAGTGGAGTGGAGAGAGTGGAGAGTGGAGAGAGAGAATACTGAGGTGGAGAGAAGGAATATTTTTTAGTTATTAGCTAATGAAGAAAAAAGTAATAAAATGTTCTGCCCTTTATCTGTTGTGTTCTACAAATTAGTTAGAGAACTTGTGATGCTTGGTGATTTCTTTTCATATGACTACCGTTCAGTTTTGTAAATATTGATTATAGTGACAAGTCTTTCCTTTAGGTTGAAATGTATCTGACAATTAGGCCATCCAGTTAAGATGAATGTTATGTTGTTGGTTGTTAAAATTTGGATGAATTTTTATTTTTCAGTTTTCCCCCTGAGGGATTGCCATCTTTTTGTGATCAGGGGGTTTGCGTGCCTCAGTGACCCTAAGAGCTATACCAGCAGGAGCTTTCGTCTTCAGGTGGGACACCCAAGTTGGACAGGTCTTAGGGTAGAGGCCTGACAAAGTGCAATCCACTTCTCCAAGTTGAGAGCTGGACACACAGCTAACAACCCATGCCGTGAAGAAAACACTAACAGTGTTAAAAATGTGTAAAAAAAACAAACAAAAAAACAAAAAAAAACCTCTGCCCTCCTCATATTTCTGACTGCCCCCTCATATGTGCATTCCTAGAACCGGCCCTGCATAGAACCCTTTTTAATAATAAGGGTTCTATGTTCCCCGCTTTTCCTCAAAAGGACCCGGGGAACATAGGCCCTTTTTTTTTAAAAAAGGGTCCTAACCCCTAACCCTAACCCCCTTTTCTCAAAAGGGTCCTATGTTCCCTGGCAACAGCAGGGAACATAGAACCCTTTTTCTTAAAAAAGGTTCTATGTTTCCCGGTCCCATACAAAGCAGGGAACACATTTCCTTTTGGGGAAAGCGGGGAACATAGGACCCTTTTTTTTTTTTTAAAGGGTCCTATGTTCCCTGATCGGGGAACATAGAACCCGGGGAATATAGGGATGACCCCATTTCGTTATGGGTAAGTAGCATTAGTTAGCCTATCTAATACTGGCAGAACTATTGGTAGCGTGATGGCAAACTTAATGTTGTGAAGTGAGACATCGTTAGCTGTCACCAAGACACCCGCCCAGTTCTCCACTGGTTCTCCTCACACCACAACTCTATTTCTCTCCTGTGGCTGTTATTTCTCCTAACCCTGATCTGTTCCTGGTCTCTTGGGTGCCTAGCAGGCTCATAATTATAAGCCTGTGGGCCGTCATATGCATATGAATTTTCAACATTTTCAACCTCTTCAGTCTCAAAACTAGTGCTGTGATCCATGTTTATTAATATTACACTCAATCAAAACTTGTCACTTCCGGTTACTGGGTTTTTAGATGCAGAAGCAAAATTCACAAAAACGACCCCAAAAGTCACTGTAGTGTGTATATGTTTGTTTTTTTGTTTTAATCGAGTTTCTACATCATTTTCCTGCACATTTATTCACCATGGTCTCCAACCTGCAAGTTGGGCTTTAAAGTAACAGATTTACCTCGCCACAGCTCTCTCCCAGCCGGAGATAAACGAGCCACCGGTGTCGCCGGAGCCGCCTCTTCTCTTCCTCAATCAAAAAGTAAATTAAATAAACAAAATGACAAATTCTAGCCCCATTTTATGGCCGGTATGTCCGTTTGTCGCTGCCGTCTGTTGTGTTTTTCCTGAGCTTGGGCGACAGGAATCATGACGTGGTGACGCAACCAGGAAATCCTCTGTAGGCTAGACCATCCCATTTAACAACGGTTGATGACTCTTTCGGAGGCACCTCCAAAGGACTAGCCTTCGGAGGCTGCGTAGGCCGCGTCCTTCAAAGGATGCAGACCCTGAATTGGGACACAGCTTATATATCTATGCGGCGGATGTCAGTGACGTAGGTCGATCGTGGTAAAACCAAGGCTATTTAAGAGAAGGCTGGGACACGGGCCCTGCGTTCCAATACCCATACTACCATACTATTTAGTATGCCAGAAAAAGAATTAGTGTGTCCCAATACATAGTATGTCAGATGCAGAATGCCAAAAATACCAGGATGTTCTACTACATCCGGTCATATTTCGCAGTATGCATGTCAGCATGCTTCTTTGGCCATTCTGACCCACAATCCTTTGCACAACGGAAGTTACGTCGCACTGACTGAGCTGCGTGTACAATCAACGCCCACATATAACACGGAAGACAACACCACACAGATAACACGACAATACACAACACAGACAACACGACACAGAGAGAGAGAGAAACAAAAGAGCAACGTTATGACGGACGACAGCACATTCAAGTGTAAGTACCATTTTACATCTTTACTGCTCGTATGTATGATTAAAACATTAATATACCATTGTTGCACGAAGGTAAGATGATAACATGTACGACTGTTAGACATACCAATTCACCTCTCATGAAGTTGTTGATGATGCACTCGGATATTAACTACGTTCGCTAGCTTATTAAGTAAGCTACTAGTCGGTCATCAACATTAACTGCCTTTTCTTACTGGACACTAATTAATTTCTAATATTAGGGTCGGATGAACACGCTGAGCTGCTGATCAGTTGGAGGACAGACAATGTGGACCTCTTCACTGGCAAGAGAAATGCGGCTGTTAAAGGACATAAGTGAGTAACATTATTATGTGCTGAAATGTGATAAAAGGAGCACTGTAGGCATGTAAGCCAATTATTCACGTCACACACTAGGCCTACTGCCTTGTCACAGTTCAGTTATCAGTATCAGTCAGCCTTACTCATACAGTACTGCTTTATATCTCATACTTTTTTACTGGGCTACTTGTTTTTATATCACATACCTTATGTACTGATATGTAACTGCTTATTTATATACTTTATACTATGTTTTGTTTCCTTTTTAAATGTTACATCTTACACTTCTTACTGTCTTTTCAGTCTCCCAGCAAAATAATGACCCACAAGTATAATCGGAGTGACAATATACATCTTCAATCTTGTTGGGTTCCCTGTCCTCTTAGGATGTTTGTAGTAGAAAATGATCTACAGGGGACGGTCCAGCCTGCCTGGGTCAAGAAGAAGTGGGAAAATCTGAAGCAGAAGTACAAGGTCAGTTACAGGGTTCTGTGTTTGCCTTTGATTATTACTTACTAGGTTTTAGTAACATGAATTCTCTTGTTTTTTCAGGATCTGAAGTGTCCTAGAACAGGCATCAGTACAGAGGGAGGAGAGACTACAGCAGCCATGTGGAAGTGGTATGGGCTGATGGATGCAGCTTTGGGGAGCAAGCCATCCATCAGCCCACCACTGCTCATTAGTTCAGCAGGCCAGGCCACTGTTGTTGTCTTTCCTCCCTCTGTCTCTAATCCAGCAATGCTGGATGAGTGCCAGAGGCCACAGCCAAGAAAGAGAGGGAGGGAGGAGGGCGATATTTTTAATTATTTAAGGGAGATGGAGGAAAAGGAGGCCATAAGAGGGCGTGAGCAGCAGGAGAAGGAGGACCAAAGGTATGAAGAGGCTAAGAGAAGAGAGGAGAGGAGAGAGGAGGAGGCCAGGAGGAGAAAGGAGAGGAGAGAGGAGGAGGCTAGGTTGAGAGAGGAGAGGAGAGGAGAGAGGAGAAAGGAGGAGGCTAGGTTGAGAGAGGAGGAGGCTAGGGTGAGAGAAGAGGAGAGGAGAGAGGACGAGGCCAGGGTGAGGGAGGAGAGGCGGGTGGAACGTTTTTTGGCCATAATGGAGGCATTAGGAAAGAAATGAATATTTATAATGTCTTCATTTATTATTTATTTATTTAACAGTCATATATTTGTTTCCTTGAAGAAATTAATCAGCTACTTTATGTTTATCAGTTTCCTTTAAGAATCTTTTAATCAACACAGTTGATTTCTTTTGTTTCCTTCATGAAATGTTTTTACATAGCTGATGTTTTTATGTTTCCTATGTTTATGTTGCCAGAATAAATATATTTTTTACTCAACTCATCTATCTATTCTTATGTGTTTCATTATAACTCAGTCATTATACTGTGTACTGAGTGTTGAATAATTGATGACAGGGCACTGTAAAAGTGTAACTGTTGGCATGACTGCAAGGTTAGATGTGAAACTGGGACAAAGTGAAGCATGGATTACATGAAACACAATACACAAGTCATGACTGATTATTAGTCGGTGTTTAACATGATGCATGTTAAAATCATGCGTAGTGTAAACTGGGAAAATAAATATCCTTTCATAAATGAAATGGATAACTTCATACCATAAATGAAATGAATACCATCTCGCCACTTAATAAATTAATAACACCATACTATTTAAAAAGAAAAAACAATAACATAGGCTTGGCTGTGGTAAGGTTTTGTTTGTGTGTAAACTAATATTGGATGTAATCATGTTCCTGCAGAGCTGGAACACAGTGGAGAGGGGCAGACACTGCTGCAGCCAGGAGATTCCTGACACCCTCGCCAGGCTCCAGATCCCTGTTTCCAGGCTCTGGGCCATCATCTCCTGCTTCATCCTCCTCAGGCTCCATCATGTCACCATTGTCCACACAGAGGTTGTGCAGGATGGTACAGCAGGTGATTACAACCGGGGCAAAGGTGGGGCTCACCTCCAAGGACTTGAAGAAAATTGAGCGCCATCGGGCCTTCATCATCCTGAATGTGCGCTCAGTGATGTTCCTGGCCCTGGACAGCATTCTGTTAAACCTGGCCTGCACAGGATTCAGGTGAGGTCCACGATAGGGTGTCATCAGACGGATGGGGGCAGCCAAACAGGGGTACCCACCATCGCCCAAAATGCACCGTCCCTCTGGTGGATACAGCTGCTCGACGTACACGGGACTGTTCTTTAACACACAGGCATCATGGAAAGACCCTGGAAAGCCACTGCACACATCAATAAATCTGCCACGATGGTCGCAGATGGCCTGAAGTTGAACAGAGTGGAACAACTTCCTATTTAAGTAACAGCCCTCATCCTCTCCAGGGGGCTTTATTCTAATGTGGCAGCCATCAATGGCACCGACTGCCACATGGAATGCAGGAGATCCTGCCAACCGGGCAAAGCCGGCACCCACCTCCTCAATTTCCTCTTGTTGAGGAAACCGGACAATCCTCTTCAGGAGCCCAACCAATGCCCAGCTGATCTTGTGGATCATCCTGTGGACGGTTGTTTAGGGGATGTCAAACGCCCTCGAGACAACCCTGTAGGATGCTGCATGGGCAAGCCAGTAGAGGAAGGTGAGGACATGGAGCTCTTTGACCCACCCATGGTCAGCCTCATGGGCGAGAGCAGCTGTGAGTGCAGCTATGGACTCCCTGCTCATGCGGAGGTCAGGGCGGACCAGTGACAGTCCAGTAATAAGCTGTGAAAATGACATGCATGCACATATCCCAGAACCAACATAATGGAGCCAGATCAAATACCTCTTGTTTTGCTGTGTGATGTTTCCAGCACAAAGCTCTTCCTCAGACTTTTAGCTCATTTGTTATTTGTGTGGTGACTGTTTGTGTGTGAAAACGCAAAATAAATCATTTTTGTCCCCCAATTGTTTCTGTGTTTCGTGGTGTGTAACATCAAGACAATAATGAAACTGAGAATATTTGAATACTGGAATATGTCAAAATGTTTCAATAAGCTCTTTTTTCAATATCATTTTAATTTGTTTTTCTTCCTTAATACAGTAGCTAACCTTAACTAATGCCTCTGGTAAAGAACTAGGGCTGTTGTCATTGGTTTTGATTCTGAGAATCATCCTTCAGTGTTACACTAGATATTATTGTTGTGTGCCCATCTTAATACTCAATTAGACAGTGCATTCCGAATCTAATCATGACATGAAGCTTCTTCTTTTACTTGCTTTATTGTCCAAGCTGACAGTAACATCATAAGTCCGCATTGTATGCCTCCGGGCCGTGATTCCCCACTTTCCTGTTTCTCTCACCATGTGACCTACGTAACCCAATACATGACATCCCTCCTTTTCTTGGAAATAAACCTATCCTCTTAACAAACTCTGCATTGTACCAAACATAAGTATCTTTTTGAACACATTGATAAACTTCACCTGTCAACTATTTCATTAGATTGATCACCATTCAATAACTAGATTTCTTTTTTCCAACAATAACTTTTCAGCAAAACTATTCACAATGCATTCACACTCTGTATAATCTTCACTTCAATACAAAAAATCGCCAAATCTTTCGGGTGCCCTCTTAACCCTTTGAGGTCTGGCTCTTGTCATGTCTGACATTTGAGTGTCCTGGGGTGGGGTTTGAGTGATAGTAGTCTGTGCTTGTGTGTCCGCATCAAGAACACTATCCTCCTCTCCTGGTGTTTCTTCCGGTGTACTCTGTGTTTCCTTATGCCTGGTGGTCTCATATCTTTTCACATGTGTAGTGTTTCTCCGATAGCGTGCTCCTGTTGGAGATTCGACCACAACTTGATTTCCTGTTTTACGGACAATTTTGTGTGGTGTTCCGTTGAATGGTGTGGAAAACTTGTCCACTCTGTCCTGCTGTATAAGTAACGTGTCTCCAATGTCCACTTTTGAGTACTGAGCCCCCCTTCTTTCATCAGCATATAATTTTGCCTTTCCTTTCTGCTCTGCATCTCTATCACGTACCTCCAGCGCTGATGTGCGTGATTCACCGATGTCTGGTAACTTTCCCCATCTTTTTCTGTTAAAGAGGAGTTCAGCAGGACTTTTTCCTGTAGTGGTATGTGCTATGGTGCGGTACACAGTCACATATTTTCTTAGTTCACATTTCCAATCCAGTCCTTCTGCTTGAGCAATTTTAATCCTCTTCATCAGTGATGAATTTTGGCGCTCAACTTCTCCATTTGCTTGAGCCCATTTTGGTGTTGTCCTCACATGTTTAATTCCATTAGTTTCACAGTATTCCCTGAATAATTCAGATTTGAACTGCGGTCCGTTATCTGATTTGCAGGTGACAGGTAATCCATGTCTGCTGAAAATTGACTCCAGACTGTCAATGATTTTCTCTGCCGTTGTAGAGGTCAGAACATCATACTCATAATAGCGACTGTAGTAATCTACTACCACAAGTATGGAATGATTGGTTGGTAGTGGTCCTAGCAGATCTATTGCCACATCCTGCCAAGGACCGTCTGGTAGTGAGGTGGTTCTCAGTGGCTCAGGTGGGTCAGGTCTGGCTACAATTTGACATCCATGACATGCCTTGCAATATCTCTCAGCTGCTTTATCCATGCCAGGCCACCAAAGTTGCTGTTTGGTTCCCACAATACCTAAGTGTCCTTCATGAGCCAGCATAAGCGCTCTGGCTTGTAGGCTTTGTGGCAGCACTATGCGATTTCCACGGAGAACTAGGTATCCCACTACACATAGTTCATTCGCAATTGGTGCATACGGTTTACAGTTCTCATAGTGTCCATTTGTGATTGCCTTGCGTACCTCCACTAGTTCTGGGTCAGTAGCAGAGGCTTCCTCCACCTCTCTGGTTGTAAGTGCTTTAGGTGTAGCACTCACTGCAACAAATCTCACATACTCTTCTGACTCATGTTTGTGTGTCTCCTTCTTAGCTGTGTCCCCAAGCAGCCGTGACAGCGGGTCTGCTATGTTCTGTTTCCCTGGTACGTGCACCACTCTGAAGTCATATGGCTGTAATCTGAGGACCCAGCGTTCTATGCGCGCACATGGTTTAGATCGCTGACTGTATATGACTTCCAATGGCTTGTGGTCGGTGACAAGATCGAACTTCCTGCCATACACGTACGGATGTAGTCTCTCACAAGCCCATACCAGAGCTAAAGCTTCACGCTCTGTCTGAGAGTATCTCCTCTCACACTCCGTCAGGCTGCGGGTCACGTAGCACACAGGTACCATCTCTCCTCGCTGGTCCTGCACTAGCACCGCCCCTAAGCCCACAGGACTTGCATCTGCTATCACCTTTGTTAGTGCTTCTTTATCAAAGTAGGCTAGGGTACCAGCTCTAGCTAGCTCATCCTTTAAAGCTTGAAATGCTTGTTTCTGTTCCAGTCCAAAGTTGAATGGTGTTTCCTTTTGGGTCAGGCGTCGCAGTGGTTCTGACAGTGTTGCAAACTGTGATATGAATCTGCTGCTGTAACCGGCAAGTCCCAGGAAACTTCTCACCTCTGTGGCGTTCTCTGGTTCTCTGGCCTCCATCACAGCTCTCACTCTCTCTTCTGTGGGTCCAAGGCCTTTCTGTGACAAAAGTATCCCCATGAATATTAGTCTGTTCATGCCGAACTGGCACTTCTGTGGATTCAGTGTTAGTCCACATTCGGAGAGTCTCCTCATGACAGCGTGCAGGCGCTTGTCATGTGTTTCCTGGTCTGGTGCGTGCACAATCACATCATCTGAGATGTTCTCTACACCTTCAATGCCAGTCAATGCAGCAGCTATCTCGTGCTGGTATTGCTCGCTGGCTGATGATACCCCAAATATCCGTCTCTTGTATCTGTATACTCCTTTGTGCACTGCAAATGTCACTATTTCCCGCGACTCTGGTGTCAGTTCCAACTGATGATAGCCCCATTTCAGGTCCAGCTTACTGAATATAGCTGAGCCATTCATGCCTTGGAGTATCTCATCCACAGTCGGAATAGGGTACCATTCCCTCACGATTGCCTCATTAGCTCTTTGCATATCTAGACACATTCTGATATCCTTGTCAGGCTTTGGGAGCACCACTACTGGGTTCACCCACGGGGTGGGGCCCTCGACACATTCTATAATGTCCATGTCGATCAGTTGTTGTATCTTTTTCTCTACAGCCTCCCTGAGATTGTACGGTATATGTCTGAGTGGCTGGGCTACAGGTTTCACTCTTGGGTCTATGTACAGGCTAATCTGCTTGGTGTTCATCTTTCCCACTCCTTTGAATACATTTGGGTATTGCTGCTGGAGTGTGTCTTTAATGTCTGTAACAGCTGAGACATTTTCACCTATTTTCAGCACTCCTAACTTCATGGCCGTCTTTTTCCCAAGGAGTGGTTCACCATTACCTTTAATCACAATGAATTCTGCCTGTTCAGTTTTGTTACCTATTGTGATTTCACACTTGAATGCCCCTTTAACTGGCAGTGGTTGACTGGATGAGTATGGGTACAGGTTTCTCTGTTCTTTTGGCACATATGAATGACACTTTATCTTTTCTGCCTTCGATCTGTTCCACACATTTTCTCCCATCACATTGCTTGTAGCACCTGAGTCTACTAACATTTTCAAGTCTATTCCCCCCACACAAAAAGTAAGTCTCTCTGACATTTCATCATCTTTTACAATAAATGCAAACTCTTTTTGTTCTACTTCAACACTGTTCACATTTTGTTTCCTTGATCCTTTTGTGCGGCACATTTTTGAGAAGTGGTCTTTTCCATTACACTTGTGACATGACTGTCCACGTGCAGGGCAATTGGGATCCTTTCCTATGTGATCAGTGTAACCACATCTGTAACATTTTCTTTCAGTTTTTTCCTCATCTTTATCCCTTGTCTTTCCTCTTGGTTTTTTGTATTTTCCTCCTTTTTGTGTGACCCAATGAACAGTCTCTGTCTCTCTCCTTTCTACATTCAGAGACATGGCTGTCATCTGTTCCTCAATTCTTTCACACTGTGAGGCCACTTCCAATGTGCGGGCTAGTGTTAGCTCACGCCCTTCCTCTAGTAGTTTTCTGTGCACTTACTCCGACGTACACTTACTCAGAATTGCATCCCTTATCTGGTTATCTGTCACTACTCGAAAATCACAGTCTTTGGCTGTTTGTCTCAGACGTGTGGAAAATTGTTGTACAGTCTCACCATGTTTCTGGTACAGCTTGTGAAACGTCTGGCAGGCAAACGCTGTATTAACTTGGGGAACGAAGTATGTATTCAGTGCGCCGACTGCCGCCGTATAGTCCGTTGCCGTTCCGGCGTTTGGCAAAGTCGAAAATATATCCTGTACATCCGGACCCGCGAGGTGCAGAAGCAGAGCACGTCTCCTCTGCTTTGTAGTATCCGAAGCATCACCATTAATTATCAGTCCTTTCCCATCCGCATATTACTCAAATGATGTCAGCCAACGTGTCCATCTGGGTCCGAGTGTAGCTGGTTCCGTGTAGCATGCAAACGGTTGAAGTCCTGATTTTTCCATGCTAGCTGCGATTCAAGCTAACTTAGCTGCAGTTTTCTTCAGCAGTCCGACGTCCTCGTCGCCATTGTTGTGTGCCCATCTTAGTACTCAATTAGACAGTGCATTCCGAATCTAATCATGACATGAAGCTTCTTCTTTTACTTGCTTTATTGTCCAAGCTGACAGTAACATCATAAGTCCGCATTGTATGCCTCCGGGGCCGTGATTCCCCACTTTCCTGTTTCTCTCACCATGTGACCTACGTAACCCAATACATGACAATTATCACATTATTATGTCTCTCCTATCATCTATTCCTAATCACTATTCCTTGACCTGGGGTCACGAGGTCAAGGAAAGATGAGCAGGAGAATTCATAAAGACTTAAGCCTGATTTATGGTCATGCGTTGAATCGACGACGTCACTACGTGGTTGCCGTGACGCCGTCGTGAACCCTTCGAACTTCTCCATCACTCCGTTTCGTCGCGGTGCAATTCACCGCCAGAGCAGTAGGAGGCTGCTTTCCTTTCCTGAGTGGTTATCGACATCTCTAGTTGATTCTTTGTTTAGCTTCCGGCTTTTCCGGTCACAGAGAAATGAACGCGGAGCACAGACAGACGGCTCCGGCTGTATCTGTATCTGTATTGAACGCTGAGCATAATGGCATATATATAATGAGCCTTAACACTGCAACATCTACATCGCAATAGAAGATGTTTAAAGATGGCGGGGATGGCGGAATCTGGAAGTACGGAACCGGAAATGTGTTGCTACCAAGCAAACCAATCACAGCTGTGCCGGTCTGCACTGGGTCTGCGTCGCCTCGACGCGTAGTTACATTTTTGGGGAGGTGCACGTCAGGCTACGCCGGGGGCTACGGCGAGCCTTCTGCATAGCCCCGTACCCTACGACGTAAGCCTGATTTATGGTCGTGCGTTGAATCACACTCAGACACATGCCTTAGTGTCAGATTATAAGTTTTGGAAAAACCAGTGGGGAGATGACATTTGGATGTCCTATGGTAGTAACAGATCGTTGGGCGTTGCTATTCTAAAAGGGAACTTTAAAGGAAAGATTTTGAAAAGGAAAACACATATTTTTGGAAGGTGGGTTATTTTAGTTGTTGAATTAATGGACAATGTCTTTGTGTTGGGGAATATATATGGAACAAATAATAGTGTAAAAAATAAAACGTTATTTCAAGAATATGAGGAGGATATTTCACAAATTATGGTCTTATTTCCTCAATTCCCCAATAAATTTTAGGGGGTGACTGGAATTCAGTCCAAAACCCATCACTAGACTGTATACCACACCGTTCTGTACGAGCGGACAAAAATGCAGAATTTGAAAATATATGTGTTAATTTAAATCGTTTTGATGTTTGGAGACATATAAATTCTGAAAAATCTTTTTTTTTACATGGAATACTAAAGATCTGAGTAAACAGTCCAGAATAGATTTTTGGTTATATATATATATATATATGTATATATATATATATATATACATCTAGAGAATTAGAAAAACAAGTTATAGAGACATATATTGAGCCCTCTGTGCTCACAGATCACAAACTTATTTACCTATCAGTAAGTTCAAATAAAATATTACAAGGTAAAAAAACCTAATACAGGTTACTGGAAATTCAGTGGCACCTTATTAAAGGATAAACAATTTTTAGATACTACAAAATCAATTATTAAAGAAAGCTGGATAACAGGTAAGACCTTGAACTCATATTGTGGACAGTGGGAGTTAATGAAATATAAAATTAGAAGACTGGCAATTCAGAGAGGTAAGGAAATAGTAAAAAATAAACATATTAAAGAAGATGGTATAGTTAAAGAGATAATCATTATACATGAAAAGAATCAACTGTCTCAGGAAGATAAAAATGAATCTAACTAAACTTCAGTTAGAACTAGATCAGTTATATGAAGAAAAGGCCAAATGAGCTTTTATAAGATCCAGAAAGAGATGGATGGAGGAGGGAGAGAAGAATACGAGATACTTTTTTAACTTGGAAAAGAGAAACGCTGAACTCTCCTCCATTCATAAACTTAACATTAATGGTCAGACCTCAGTAAATATGAAGGAAATCTCTTATTATGTTAAGAATTTCTATAAAAGAGCTTTATGCTGAGAAGCTTCATAATACTGATGAAACATTTTTTTCCTCAATAAAGAATGTAGTAAAATGTATTGATGAAGACTCCAAGAAAGTATGTGATGAAAAAGTAACTGCTGCTGAGATCAAAATTTGTATATTCAAATTGAAAGATAATAAGTCTCCTGGCAATGATGGATTGACTAGTGAATTCTACAAAGAGTTCAAAGATGACATCGCAGACTTTCTGTTATGTGTATTTGAAGAAGCTCTTGAGGCTGGTAAACTACTGCCTACTATGTCTCAAGGACTTATTACTTTAATACCAAAACCAGGTAAAGAGTTGTTACTGGTTGAAAATTGGAGACCTATAACTTTAATTAATAATGATGCAAAACTATTTTCATTGATCTTTGCTCAGAGAATTAAAGCTTGTCTCAATACAATTATTGATGAGTGTCAGTCAGGTTTTATGAAAGGACGGCACATAAGTAACAATGTTCGTTTAATCTTAGACCTGATTGATTACAATGATCTGCTTGAAGACAACAGCTACATTCTTTTTGTGGATTATTATAAGGCTTTTGATACAGTAGCTAACAGCTTTCTCTTCAAAACCTTAGATCTGTTTGGATTTGGTAACTACATTAAATCTGCCATTCAACTGTTATATAAAGATTGTAAAAGTTCAGTTAGACTGTCTACAGGCACAACACAGAGCTTTAATATATGTAGAGGAATTAAACAAGGAGATCCTGCTGCACCCTTTTTATTTCTATTAGTTATGCAAACCATGTTACTGCACATTAATCAAAGTAACTTTAGTGGTATTAAATTAGACAGAAAAGAAATTAAGTGTTGCCAACTAGCAGATGACACCACAATTTTTCTAAAAAATGGAAAGGAGGTTAAAAAAGCCATTGAATGTCTGAACAAATTTTCAGAGGTATCAGGGTTAACTGTAAATATTGGAAAGTGTGATTTGTTTGCCTTAAAAGAGAAGCCCAATGACCTACTTGAAATCTGTGGGATTCCTATTAAAGATGTGGTTTTATATCTGGGTATCAAAATATGTAAAAATCAAAAGGAACGGGCTAATATGAACCTGGATCCTCTGGTTAAAAAAAAGTGAAAAAGAAATTTGATTTTTGGTTGTTAAGAGATCTATCTCTGAATGGACGTGTTTTACTTTCTAAAAATGAAGGTCTTTCACGACTAGTTTACCCAGCAATGGTCATGGATGTTGCACAAGAATTGATTGGACAGATTGACAGGAAAATGTTTGACTTTATATGGAAAAACAAACCACATTATTTAAAAAAGAATGTACTATGTAATTCATACTCTGAAGGAGGTTTAAATGTGTTAGACTTTGGCACATGCAACACAGTCTTTAAGATCAATTGGTTTAAACGATATATAAAAGAAAAAGACAAATTATGGTTTATTATCCCAGAACTGTTATTCAGGAAGGTAGGTGGTATTGAGTTTCTGCTGCTTTTGATGTGAATAAGATTCCTATCAATCTGTCTAATTTCCATAAACAATCCTTAATGTCATGGTTAATGATATACAAGCACAGTTTCTCTCCACACAGATCTTTAATCTGGAACAACAAAGACATCAAATATAAAAATAAAACATTGTTTCTTGATGGTTGGGTGGGAAACAACATTCTATTTGTCACACAATTATTAAATAGAAACAAACACCTGTACAGCTATACAGAATTCCTAACGAAATATAAAATCCCTGTCACTCCTAAAGAATATGCAATAGTATTTGACGCAATTCCGACTGGACTGCTGACACTTCTGCAAGGGGGAGGGGACGAGAACACACAATATTCATCAAAACTCTCTGTTGGTGGAGTACAATTAACAAGTAACAAATGTACCAATAAACATATTAGAAAATTGTACCACCAAATCTCAACCCCTCAGTCAAAATCCATCTGGAATTCAGAATTTGAAAATATTAAATGGAAATCTGTGTAGACGTTCAATCAGAAATTTTTTGTAACAAATAAAATCAAGGAAGTAGCCTTTAAAATATTACATTTAATTTACCCAACGAATCATGTTGTTGTAAGATTTGGAGTCGTGGAGAGAAACTGTGTGTTTTGTAACCATGAGACAGAAACTATTTGCCATTTGTTTTTTGAATGTGTTTGTTGTCGAATATTTTGGTCAAAGGTAGAGCAGTTCTACAATGTACAGACTGGTTCGAATATTCGGCTGAGAGAAAAGGATGTTTTATTTTTTTATGAAAATAGTACTAGCGAACATCGAAAGAGTTACATCTTGAATTTACTTATACTGTATGGCAAGTATTATATTGACAAGTGCAAGTGGAGTCAAAAACCTCCAACAATACAGCAGTTTATAAAGGAAGTACAGTTTTATATGACCTCCTTACACAGTGTGAAAGACAAAAGAGCAATGAAGACTCTGGACATTTGCGAATCCTTAAACATGTTTAATTAATTTGCAGGTACCCTAAATGTTTATGTATATATGTACATTTGTATATATTGTATATTTGTATATACACTGGTGTTTGTATATATTGTAGTGTATATATTGAGTGGTGGACACTATCAATAAAAAATAAAAAAAATAGAAAAAAATAAAAAAATAAATAAAAATCAGGCTTTAGGAAAAGAGAACCGCAGAGCTGAGAAAATCCGACTGCACTTACGCTGGGCTACGTCATCATGCGACCATGGTGAAACTACAGTTTAGTTTAGATAAACTACAAAAAGTGCATCTCAGAGTCTCCGCCCCATGCCTACTTACCATGTTGCTTTATGCAGGCTATATAAACGTGGACAGCACAGTGAAAAATATTACTTAATTACCAACATCTGAATTGAAATAAAAAAGACAGATAGGCAGTCACAACACTGAAACGCTGAAAAGCAGAGCATACTGCAGGGCTACTACTTACCCAAAATGCACCACAGGCTTCTTCTTTGTCTTCTACTTAATTGTAGACATTGCATGGCATGTTACCGCCATCATCAGTCTCCTATTTAAGCCTATTTGAGCAACGGCAGCCACCGGCTACATATATATACGCCTCCTTCATTATGTGCAATAAGCTAAAGATTTAAGTTGCACAAATATACAATTATCAACACACACAGGTCAAAAATGTATTTCTGCTAAGATGATTATGAACAAAGCGGCCTGTTTTATACTGGTATTAAGTTAGTTTGATATTGGACATTTACATTCGTTTGACATTCAAAAGACAACAACAATAATAAAATAAGTAATGATAATAATAAATACTAATATTGTTAAAACAAATGATGATTAAGTTTGGCATAATGACAGTAGCCTACATCATGGCAGAGCAGTTTTATTGGATGTCATTGTACTGTGTGAGGTGACAGGTGTTCAAAGTGACTCAGCCTACACACATGACAGAATGTGCTGGTGGAAATGCTGTATCTACATATTGATATTCAATGAACTAATCACTTGATTGACACATGATATTAGCGTTATGACACTTATGAGAAGTGATGATGGTTGTCATCACCATAACAGATTGGATTATTTCAAAAACAATATAAAGGATCTTCAAAGTGCAAAGTTTAAGTTTTTGAGTGTGGCATGTCATGTCATTGCTTACTGTGGCAGTGAATAAATTATTATGTGCATAAGGAGGCGTCTGCGAGCCCTGGCTCGCCTACGCCTCGCATTTTGCATGTTGAGAAGTATGAGAGAGCTTGCAGACATATTGCTGGTGGGTAAAGAATGGCCAGCTTCATTTTTGGACAATTTCAATAGTCACAGGTGCGTTCAGATTTTGGTGCAGTACTTTTGCTCTGCCAGCAGATGGAGTGCCTACGAAAGCACTCCATCTGCTGGCTTGGCTGAGGTACTGCACCAAAATCCACATGTGCAGTACTTCTGCTCTGCCAGCAGATGGAGTGTTTTCCCACCAATCTTTTAGTATGTCCGAATGGACCAGGGGCGTCTCTAGGATTTTGACCCATCCGGGGCTTAGCCCAGAAGAGTTGAGCAGATGCGCGCGCAGAACGCGCGCCGAAATTTCAGGCACAAAAATGCCCCATTCATCATGTTGAACATACCAACAGCAACCATTCAGCAACAGTAAACATCTTGTCATGTTCAGTATTTACATTGTTTTACTTTGTACATTTAATGCTCTTTACATACTCATATGTATTTATTCTTTATCATTCTTTAACATAACATACTCTTTAACATAATATTTGTATCTCTTACAGGTCTCAGGTTAGGTCTCTGCTTTAACTGTTCTTAACTCTACCTATTGTCTTTGCTTCTTGTACTTAACTTTTATTAATGTACTCTTTACATCTTTTTTCCTTGTTCATTTGTCTTTAGTTTAACTTCAAACATTTGTCTTGTACAGTATATCCGTCTTAACTTGCACTCTAAACTTGACTTTACATCTTGTCTTTCTTTTTCTTTCTTCAGTCATCATGTACAATTAGGTCTCTGCATTAACTCTTACTCTACACCTTACAGACAGATGCTAATAATAACAGATCGTTTTTTTTCCCATGTAATATCAACTAGCTGCTAGCTAGCTAATGTTAGCTACTTCCCTCTAGTAGTTCCAGCTGCAACACTCTTTTCGAAATTATATATTTTTACATAATTTCTATTCCCATTACCTCTTTGATTGCTGACCACCTTTGGGGGGAAAAACATGGAAATCTTTTTTTGTGACATCCCAAAGACAGCTTAACAGCTTGCTGTTGTCAAGTGCGCCTGCTGCCTGATGCTGCTGTTTTGGGTGAATGACATCACGTGAGACCTGGAGGTGTTAACCACTTGTGTGCCAAAGCCAAAGTAGTGTAATTTAATAATAATTAATTGTTACTAAAACCTGTCCAAAAACACTGTTTTATCGAAGCATCAACATAAGATAACCGTAGTTTGAGGATGTGATCTTAAAAAAAAAAAAAAAAAAAAAAAAAGAAAATTAATATTCATATTCGGGGCTAATTAAAAAACATCTGGGGCTTTAGCCCCGAATGTTTTAGCCTAGGGACGCCACTGGAATGGACCCAGAGAGGACTTTATTTATTAGTATTCCTATTAGTATTTTTGATACTCACTATAGGGGGCAAGTTTACTCCAGAAGCATACATACTGTTTATGTATATGTTGAGGAGCTGCTGTATCAAAATGAGTTGTCTTCCCCCAGAAATTAGGATTACAATATGTTTCTTTTATGATTCCAATCCATTCCTCTGTTGCTGTGGCTCAGCATTTAAATAAGCTTTATCAGATTTGATGGTTTAGTCACAGACTTTCCCAAAAAGTGTTGTGCTTTTCTTTCACAAATGTGGGAATGAAATTGCGTTAAAATGTACAAAACAGTGAAATTTATCTTGTCTGGCCGGGCAGCTCTCTGGGTGCTCAGCACCCCTAAGCCTCTGATCCTAGAATCGCCCCTGACTGAGACTCTGCTCTGGGGCTTTTAGAACCTCACCGATCTCTGCTTTGCTTGTGGAATTGGGGGAAATGCCCTTGTCTCTAAGGAGAATTAAACGAGGTTTGCAGTACTGGCTCAAATTATGCTGCTCAGGTCAAGCATGTCCAGCTAAGTGCATACTACTAGGGTCATGGGAATCTGGAGGAGGGGCTAAACGGCAACCATTTTTTTTAATACTGTTAATCAGCCCACATCTAACAATATACATAGTGCTGTTGGTTTTGAAAAGACAATGAGGCTCCGAACCGGTGGAGGGCAGTAACACGCCAAGACGCGTCTACGCTGCCGGAAAAAATCCACAAAAGAAGAAGAAGAAGAAAACGAAGAAGAAGAAGAAGAACGCTTCGGTTGGTGAGCGGTGGTTTGAATTTCTGTTGGATGTAGTTGATGGCGATTGCCCAGCCAGTCAGTTCAGTTGTCAGTATTTGATGAAACATTGACTCAACTTAAACTGGTAAGTTTGCATTGACTTTACTGAGGAATGGAGAAAAAAGAGCGAGTTAATATGACCATGTAATCGTAAAATAGCACCCAAAAGTTAACGTTACCCTGCCAATAAAGAGATCTTAGCCGTGGTAGCATGGTAGCATTGATATGCAGCCGTAATTTCAAGAAACATACAGCATTATGCTTGACTTAAAATAGCTTTATATTGAGCCCGACGCTCCGCGCGTTGACGTTATCGTGACTTGGTCACACAGACTTTACATTAACATGAAGGGGGGGGGGGGGGTTAATACAACAATTTAAAACTTCTTGTCAGGTGTTTCGGATTTACTCGGGACCATGTTAACTGCCGACTTTCAGCGAGGATCATGGGAAGTCTCGGGAAGAGAACACGTAGCTGTCCTCGCGAAAGCCTCTTTATTCAATTTTTCATTACAATATCAAAACATAGCCAACCCGATCGGTCTTTGGACTCTTCTTAGAAGAAGAATTGCACCTCTCTTAAACGGAATGTTGGAAACGGGAAGAGAGCAAGATGCTCTTCCTGTAAACTTAATGCATCCCTGTAATAACATTTCTAAAAAGGCCTACTCAGTTTCGTCTTAGGCGCCTGTTAAAATAAACATATGCCTTATTAAAGACGAGGCTAAAGTTGGCTTCCTATTCACAGCTTCCAATTGGAATTTCTCAGTCCACCTTCAATCTCGCATAACGCCTGTAGATGGCGGTATTCAGTCATTTTCAGGCCAATTCATGAACTGAAAAGTTTAACAAATACAGGGGAGATGAAATAAGAATGATCAGTAGAGTGCAACTGTCCTAAATTTTGAGCATTTTAACTGTAGCATTTTTTTCTTATTGTCTTTAATCATGGTAAAGGGAATGTTCGAAACAGAAAGAGAGCAGGTTGCTTTTCCTGTAAATATAGCTCATATCTGTAATACATTTTCTAAATAAGCCTACTCAGTTTCGTCTTTGGTGTCTGTTTAAATAAATGTACCACATTAAAGAACCGTCCAGTCCGTTGAAAGGTAAATAAGAGAACATTTTCACGGGATTCAAACTCACTTCATCATGAGAAAAAAATAGAGATGAATGATAAACGGCGTGCGCCACTATCACCGCATTCACTGTGGGGCAGATACTCTAAAAGTCCGACAGCATACAGCCAGTAGTGTCTTAAAATTGGGAAGTGGCCATATCAACTTGTGACCACATTGTCCATGCACTTGGGAACATTTTACCACCTGACTGGTTTTCAATACAAAAAGCAGCTGTTTGAATCCACTTAACTCATAAACATAACATTAATAGTGCTACAGATTGATAAAGCCAATATTCATATAATCACGTGGAAATAGTTTATTTTAAATGAAGCAATAAAGCAGCAGCTGTATTAATCCACTTAACTCATTAAAGTAACGCACGATAACATATCTATTATATAACATATATATATATATATATGTTCTGTATATTTATGTTCTGTACTGTTCCCCCTGTTTCTGCAACATGCTGTCCACCACTAACAGGAGCAAACTAACAAAAATAACACACACCACATCCAAAATCAAACATCCCACACCCAACTTCACAGAGTTCAACCACTGAGCTGTCACACGTCTCGCATGAACAATATCTATTGACTCGGATCACCCTCTCAACCCACACTTCATACTGCTGCCGTCTGGGTGCAGATACAGGACCCTGAGCAGGGTTTTTCCTGGCTCAAATTGGGGCAGAGGTGGTACCATCCTGACCATGTGCCATGACATGCATGTATTCTGTAAATTCAACTGACTCACTTTCTTTTAAAGGCAACATACTTTAAGTTAAGAGTTCCAATAAGAATATGACTATTATCATGTTAAAGCATTCATTTATTAAAACTATACTGTACATACTTAAATCAGGTGCCAACTTTAAACTGAAAGTACACTTTATTCACACATCTCGCAACCAGACCGGGAACATTTCAGCCTCCTCTTTTTCATCCTGTAGAATCTCCTCATGCACTCCTTATAGTCCAAGGCCTCCTGGTCTGGTCCATCAATGGCCACCTTACAACAGACATCCAAGTGCCTCTCCTTCAGTCTGTTGCGCAGAGGCGTCTTCACCTTAAACAAAACAATTCATCATGCATTAAGTATTTTTGTATTTATTCTGATACAGACATGAAGAGTGATAATGTTTTCAATCATATATTACAATTTTGAGTGCAGAGAAGAGCCTCTCCACATCTGCAGTCTGGACATGGGCTGTGAGGGCGATAGCAGCTGCAAGGCTTAGGGTGGGATACAGCTCAGCAGATTCTGCAGATACAAGCCACAGAAGCACCTCCTCCAGGGATTTGGTCTGAATAAAAGCAGTGAAAACAAAGATGAATGAAATTATTCAGTAAAACCAGACTGTTGTGGTGGTGATACAGTTAATGTAACTTAATACATAGTACCTTCAGATCAGGACTCCCCACTCTCAGCCTGTATGAGCTCCACTCAGACAACAGGTCAGACTTCCTCAGTCTTGGAAACTCCTCAGCCAGTGTCCTCATTTCAGCATCCCCATACTCTGTACTGGAGTTTGACAAAATTTGTCTAGGAGAGAACACATTGAAGACAGATAAACTGCCGGTGTTTGGGAATCTGTTGTCGATGTTCTCAGTCAGTGCAGTCAGAAATGGCTCCATCACCTGTAGAAGATGTTAAAAAAAAGTTAGAACAGTCCTTCCGTCCACATTACACAAATACATTCTTAATACATAACAGTGTTCTTGAAGCTCTCCCACACATCATCCTGGAAATATGCAGGGACCTCTTCCTGCAGAGGCTTCAGACCAGCATCAGACTGGAGCCATGCCTGCCAGCGGTCTTTGACTATGTTGCTCTCTTTCAGCTGTGCCAGTGATGATTTCAGCACTGTGACCTGAGATAAAACACAACAGCTTTGCTAGTAACAGCATTTCAATTAACAGAAAACCCAAGGACTATGGTATTAATCTCATACCTCCTGCTCCACCCGAGAGAAAAAAAAGGTTTCTCTTTTGAAAAACCAAAAACTACCGGTGGATCTTTTCATGCACAAGTTGCATTAGGCACAGGGCAGGGGGGAAGAACTTGTCCTTTACAAAGGAATACAGTCCTTGTGCAGTTGGCTCATTCCGGGTTTGGAGTGAGAGGTCTGCGATGAGAGCAGGCAGAATTCGACGCATCACATCTGTTGCTTCCTTATTAGATTCCCATCTGGTAGCGTTTCCTCCCTACAAAAAAAAAATTTAGTAAATGACAAAAAAAAACAAAAATGGATCTGAATAATCTAGCACTGAATATTGCTAATCTGCAGTTTGATTTGGGGGAGTTCAAAAAGCCTCTCCATGTCCTTGAGACTGCTGGTCCTATTACTGGAGGCCTGGTAGAACCAGAAGATAGTTCCAACAGTCCTGGCATATTTAGTGAGGTAATGAACTGCCCTCTGCCCCTTAATGCAGTCTGACACTGCCAGATTGAGACGATGTGCCACGCAGTGTACGGTTATCAGGCCAGGAAATGAGTCCTGGAGTCTCTTCCCAACTCCAGCTTTTCTCCCTAAAATAATAAAAAAAAATAATAAGTCTGTCAATCTTATAAAATGTTAACTAAAAGGTAAATGCAAAAAAAAAAAAGGAAAATTCACCTATCATTACTGCAGCGCCGTCACTTGCAAAGGAGGCTAGCTTGTCAGTTGGCAGCATTTTGTCATCTCTGATGACTCGCAGGATGCTGTCATACAGAGTTGCAGCATCCCCAGCAGACACTCCACCCAAATGCAGCACCCTGGTTTGGACTACAGTGCTTCCCACATGGTTGGGTCCTATAAAGCTAAACATATAAAAAATCTCTCTTAGTTGAAGTAATTTTTAATACACAATTTTATTTAATCGTACAAAGTAATGTTACCTCACAACTAGACCCAGTTGCTTTGTGACAGAGATGTCAGTGGTCTCGTTAACCATTAATCCCCACACTGGGGATTAATGCCACCAACTGGTCATCCAAAATCTGGCCAATGACCTCTACCATCTCATCAATTATATGGCTGCTTGTGTATTTGGTGTTGGCACTGACCTGGGGGCAAAACAGACAGTAATTAGGTTGGCCTACTTCATTTTAAAACAATTATGTGAAAAACATTGAATATACAATGATGTAATAATATAACTTAAGAATTTACATTCAAACCATCAAAATAAGCACAGCCTAAGCACTTGCATAAGAGAATGATGGGCTCATAGCTTGTGTGGTGGGGCCACTTTTGCTTGAGACACTCATAGATGATTTTGAAGCAGCCTTCAAGCGCCCTGTGGTCCATGTCCACCTGTGCTGCAATAGCACGCTGCAGTGTCCTCCCTAAAAAAAAAACCCCAACCAATTATTTTTTTTAAACTATCTATCTAAACTATATTATTTTAGTTTTTGTAACTTTATTAGTTGAGTGTTTTAAGGTACTACCATCTTTAATATGCTTCTCCTTCTCTTCTGCTGCTTTGTGAATGGCTGTCACCTCATGTCTTTTTAATGTGTCCAGCCTGTAGTTGGTTGATGGCTGTCTCACTAGGGAGGCAGCGATTGCCTGCTGTGTGGGGGCACAGTGCTTTTGGCATAAATAACAGCGCATGCCTTCCTCAGTATGCCTGAGCCAGGTAAATTGATTCAGCCACTGCTTGTCAAAGCCACTGGCTCTGTGTTTTTGAGAAGATCTGGAAAGAGGAATAAAAGATAGTGTTTCAATCACGTACACGTTGATTTTGCGTTGTTATGCTCCTAATTGGATACGGATTTGTGAACTGCTTTCAGACCTGACACAAATTTCCACATGTTGTCACCACCATGAATTATTACATTTTAACTGCCTGTTACGTTAATTTCTCTGCTCTGTTTCACCTGGACTCTTGACTTTCCTCCTCGCGAGGTCGCTTTTTAAAGTAGTGGCTGATTTTGCCTGCCATATCTGCAACGCTAAAAATCATAAACGTTACTTTGACACGGAGGAAACTTTTTTTAAAATAAACACGACATGCTTGGATGCAAAAAAACAAGCAATATTTACCTGTTTGTACCATCCGCCAGGGAAAATCAGGACGGCGATAGCACCAACTAGCGGGAAAAAACTGGAAAAAACACAATTCGATCTGTTTCTTCTTCGGTAGTTGCTTCAGGCCTTCCCGTACACTGCTGTTGATATAGCGCCTCCATAGTGGCACAACGCTGCAACTGCAGTTAAAATACGTAGCTGCCGCAGAGGGACATCAATCGCGCAATCAACACAGCTGGAGCTGCTGTGTTGAGCGATATCAATCGCTCTGGCTGGGGGCGGCACAAAATTAGCTGGAGGCGGCCGCCAAGCAATTTTGAACGCAGGAAAAACCCTGCTGAGGTGGAGCCGGTCATGCTTCAACAAGAGCTTTGTTCCGTCTGCCATAACTGCACTCAGTAACCTCCCCCAGACAGGCCTCTACTCTGACGATGTTCAAATCTAGGCTCAAAACAGCTCTATTTCACTGTGCATATGACTGAAAGGATCTTATCTGCACTCTTCTCTTTTAAAGTTCATTTTAGAATGATTATTTATGTTTTTATTTTGTATTGTGATTTTAATGCATTTTCTTC
>CM069312.1:37080000-37082500 GCA_035609425.1 Epinephelus awoara
GATACCCCCTCCCTTCCTTCTGTTCTCTTCTCACGGAGGCAGCTATCGACGGACATCACCCAGCTAAGTTACGCCCAGCTAGAGTGAACAGTGGACTTTTCACTGCAACGGCCTTAGACTGAGGAGCATCAAAATCAGTTAACGTTAGTCCACACAGCTCTCCCAAGCTGTCTTGAAGAGCAGGGAGATCATGTCGGTCACTGGCCATAAATGTGAGGGAAGCCTTCGCAGCTACTGGGCACCCAGCATCTCCGACCAGGAGAAGTGGATTAAAATCCTCTCCTCCGCTCCTGTTTGTCAGGTGAACGCCTCTCCTCTGTCACTACACTCTGCCAGCAATTTAATAATATTGATGCCAGTTGTAACATTTGAATGTTTTAGTAGTAAGCCATGTTCGAAACGGGATAATTTATAGTGAGCCAGTGACAGTTAATAATAAGTCCACTGCATGTCGGGGTTCCATTCCCCTGTCAGGAGTTATTTTTCAACAGTCACCGGCTCACTATACATTATCCCTTACGTGTCCACTGTTGTTTGTACTGATACTGATATTGGTATAATTTACTGTGAGTTGGCTGTACTGGTACTGTGCATTCTGGTATAATTATTTGCATAATTATTTGCATAACTATTTGTTTTTTCTTTAGATAAATCTGATAACTGTTGCTCGGTCTCTTTATTCATTTATTTAGTATAGTGTCCACACACCCTCTCATTCTACATATACATAGAGGTATACTGGTGGCTTTACAGCCTACATTTTATTGATTATCTGTGATCCACGGTCAATTTGGTCATTGCGACAGTGTGAGCAACACCTCTGACGCTAGGTGGTGCCAAGCTAAAAAACCTGAATCCTATCTGTTGCCTCTTTAACTTTTAATAACAATTCTTCATATTATAAACAAACAAAAAATTATTTTGTCTCGTAATTATTGGTAATGTTATTTTAAAATTTAAGGCCCAACCCCAATTCCTACCTTAACCATCAATCTTAGTTCTCAAGCTCAACCCTTAATCTCACTAGCCCTCAAAACCAAGTGTTAAGGGCTATCTTGTGACTTTAAAATGGGACACCCCTCAAAGGCAAATATGTCTTAAGACTGTGGAGGGCCAAAACTCTGTCCAGTCTGTCAGTTCAAAGAAGAAGAAATATACATCTTCAGTAGTCGTCAATAAAAAGATGCGACAGTTTCTTTTCCCCAACACTTCATTTCAATTCTTGTACAAAACAAGCAGTGACAGACATGAACAAAACAAATATGCCAGGGTTAAGAGAAAAGAAAGAGAAATAAATAAATAAATAAAAAAGTTCAGCAGCTCAAACCATTAAATTGTTTACATATTTTCAGAGTCTTTATAGCTTTGGAGTTTGTGGAGTGCTGAATTTTACAAAATTTACTCTTATGAATATAGAATTTCGCTATAGATAATAAATAGATTAATGAAATAGAATTGTTTTTGTTTTGAAATGCTGACATCATAAAATCCAAACAGCACATCTTTGTACAATAGTGAAAATAGAACATAAATGTTACAACGAATATACTCGACAAAATCTTTACAAAAAGTGACAGTATAGGGGCAGCTCCAAAACAAATGTGCAGTTACCAAACAATAATCTTCGACAATGTCGTCTGCAGCTGTGCTGATTTCATATTGAAACAGAATGCTTGATCACTAGGGGAACAGTTGCCCTTGTGACCGAGAATTATGTTATGAATATGAACAGTTCACAAGTTACAAATTACTCACTCCCATAGTTTTTTTGGAGCCTGCTTGCTTTTTGTAAACTTGTCTTCATTGGTGGCCCTGAATCAGGGCTTGTGTTTTGTCTGGTGGCCCTGAAATGGAACAGAGATAACAACATTACTTTCTTTTATTATTTTTTTGGGCTACCTGTCAGATATTTGTTAAGTTATTAGTTTAGTTTCATGCAGTATTACAAGTATTATCACAATGAATACTGTAGTCAACATCTAGCAGAACTGGTGAGACTCTTTACACGGTCACACAAGTGTTATCTGGTGACTTTCATCCACGTTAATGTTTCACTCTTTGGGTTGTAAGTTGATATTCAACCAAATAACCTGTACCCCAACAACCGACATAACTTATTTAGCAGAAAGTCACCAGATAACACGATCACTAACGTTAACCTGCAGCTGTAACGTTACCAGCTGCAGACTCTACGGCTACAGGAGATGACACCGTCCGGTCATCTTACAAAAGTGTCAATGCAAACATTTCACGTATATTAAAACAACTTAACAACTACGTTATCACTGAGAAAAATGACTTTTTGTAACTGAATGACAGCATACTCGGTTATCAGAGAACCGGGGTTACGTGCAGGGGCAAGCGCCCACGCCGGCTTCGTTAGCTAGCCAAAAGAATATGTGTTACGCTACAAAGAGGTCTATAGTCCATAAAATGACGTTAAACTAAGATAATGCAATGGTTATCATAATTTTATAACAACTATTAACGAGGAAAATAC